>JAVCKV010241398.1:0-15601 GCA_032274145.1 Herpochondria borealis | reverse complement strand
TCCATAATTTCTATTGGTTAGGTTTCTATAATTTCTATAATCGTACGTTTTACAAAAATACAGAATTTTTAGAGGAAGCATAGAGGAAGGAATGGTTTAGGTAAGTAGTATAAGCCGTTTATTGAAGTTATTCAAGTCTGAACTGCAATTTTGCGATTGGAAAATTATTCTCTTACTATAAC
This sequence comes from Herpochondria borealis, assembly GCA_032274145.1. NCBI lineage: Eukaryota > Rhodophyta > Florideophyceae > Ceramiales > Ceramiaceae > Herpochondria > Herpochondria borealis. Next base: position 15,419 of record JAVCKV010241398.1, on the reverse strand, counting down.
TTTATATCCTTGTGCTTTCAATTCTTCAATTTTATCATGACTAGGTGTATATCCATATGCGATACAATCAATATAAAACATCGTTGCTAAATGTCGCTCTACATTAAAAAAAATAAGTTTTTCATCTCCTTCAAATTTCTTTAATTCTTGCAACTCTTTTTTCCATGTCAAATCTTTCAGATTTTTTTCAAAAGGTTTGATTCGCTCAAAGCTATATCTAAGCGGTAATACAATCAACCCAAGAAGTATTATTTGTGGTACTATCTTATACTTAAATTTATGTTTGTGAATTTTTAGCATTCTCCAAAACAAACCGCAAGCTAAAAAAATTGCAGGTCCTGCAAAAAGAGTATAAGCTTGCATTTTTGTTATTACCACTGAGAAAAATAAGTAAGGAATAAAAAGCCAAATTAAAATCCCTTTATATACACTATCTCTCTTTTTGTAAAATATTTTATACAGTATCCAAAATAATGGAAGGTAAACTAACTCTCCATAGATTACTCTCATGTGGTTAAAATGATAATAGAACGGAACACTCTTATCTGCCAAACTTGAAAAAACATGTAACATATTATACTGTCTTTCCCACTGTGCTTCTAAAGGAAAATATACTTGAATATAGATTTGCCAGGGAAGTGAAATAATTGTTACCGTAAGTATTAGTATAAAAAAATGATGCAATATTTGTCGGTAAGAGTTCTTTCCAAATTTATTGCTCCTAAGCATAAAGAACCAAAAAGGAATTACTATCAAAGCTGGTAACCATTTCGTGAGTATTGCCAATCCAATCGCTATCCCACAAAAAATATTATCAATCTGCTTTTTTGATTTTGCAAACTTGATACTAAAACAGATTCCAGCAAGAACAAAAAACAAGAAGTACACGTCAATATGATCAGTAGATGCTCTACCTCCTGTTAATTCCAAAATCAATCCATGAATAGCAAATAAAAAACTACTGAAAAATCCAACTTGCTTATCAAACAAATTTTTTCCAATCCAATAAATTAGAAAAATTCCAATAATTGAAATAATCAAACTAGGTAACCTAAGAGCTATTTCATTTATGCCAAATAGTTTAAGGCTAAGTGCCATACACCATAATGGAACCGGCTGTTTATGAACCCAAATATGATTGGACGTCCAATCTTTATAATCATAAGGTAAAACTGGTGTTTTATAAAGAGTAGGTTTCAGTGGATTCTCAATCATATTTTTAGCCACTAACGCATGAAACCTTTCATCCCAATCATGTAATACCGGATCAGAGATAATAAAGATTCTTAGAAAGAGTCCAGCCAATACAATTCCTATTAATGCTTGTTCTATTTTTCCTTTTTCAAATATTCTCCAAGAAAAAAAAAGAATTATCGACGAGATAATAATTGTTGCTATTCCTAAATAATTCATTCATTTTAATTTTCATCGTTTCCTACCCTACCCATATATTTCTTAAAAATTTATCAAAATATAACACTTGAATTACGGCATTCGTAATATAAATCAACATCCAATAATAGCCATATTTTTTTCGAAGAAATAAAAAAGAGAACATCAACAGTAAGTAGATAGTTGGACGTAAATAATCTGGCAGGTTGCCCGGCTTAAAAACTCCAATGAGCCCTAAGAACAAAACGAATCCTATCCATAACCACTTATTAGATTTTTGATTCAATTCTATTTTATCAATAAAATAACTGAATAACAAAACGAAAAAAGAGGTCGCAAAGACAAACCGATTTAATCCAAATAAAGTAGAAGTTCCTGTTGTGGCATCTTTGTCATTGAAAAATAGAATATGCACCATTGTCATAGTGATATAAGCTAGCGCAAATAAAATGGACTTGGGTGGAAATGAGGTTAACTTAAAATCACCCATTTTTCTAAAAAAAATAATAAGTGCATAAAAAAATGTAGCTATTGTTATCGCAAATGAAAATCCATCTAGCCACATTAGTTTTGCTCCACCCCATGTTGTTACTGGGAATGATGGAATTTGAAATCCATTAGCATCTCTATAATGAAAAAACGCTAACCAATCTTCTGTGTATTGATATTGAATAGCTAATACAGCTGCTAATCCTAACAATGCAGCTGCAAAAAATAAAATCACTCTAAGTAATGGTTTTTTCAGATCAGAAATTTTTAAACCTTCTACATTCATCAATTCTACAAAAAGAATAGCTGGAAAGAAAAACAACATAGAGGGTCTGGTCATCGACGCCATAAATAACCCAAGCATGACCAACCAATTATTTCTTTTATCTAAACCAATCAACACTAATACAGTCGTAAAGAAAAACATCGGCTCAGAATAGGGAATCACTAGGAAGAAAACACTTGGAATGGACAAATACAAAACCAACGTCTGAAACGAAAAACGATAATGTTTGGTAAGTAGGAATAAACCAGTTAGAAAAAGAATGATATTGCAGACTGCTGCACCAATAGTTGATAGTGAAAAGGCATACCATATCAATGGCGCAAATGGGAAAAAACCAAGATTACTGAAACCTTCAGTTAGGTAACCTTTATGTTGGAAAGTAAGATAGTTGACTGCATCCCACGCTGTTATGTTTTCACTATTGGGTAATACTTTGATTTCTCCAACATAATACAAACATAAATATATAATAGTCGCAACTATAAAATGAAAAAGTACTGCGCTAGTAAAAGTAGAAATATAATTAGATGGATTCGTTTCGATTTTCAATTTTGTTCTTTAGTTATTCAATAGAAAAATCGAAGATACAAATTTTCATTCTCCTAAAACAATCGCTCTAAACTCACTCAACATCATCGCCGTTGCTCCCCAAACCATATTTTCATAAAAATCAAAGTATGGTGTATTCCTTAAAATGATATTTTCACGAACTCGTAAGTCTATTGTTTTTTGATTAGCACTATCTTTCAACATTTCAATAGGTATTTCAATTACATGTTGAACTTCAGAAGGTTGAGGAATAAAAGTAGGCGTGTTTTTTACATATCCCACAAAAGGGTAAACCTGAAAATTACTCACAGGAATATATAATTCTGAAAGTGGTCCGATGACTGTCACTTCATCCATTTGTATTCCAACTTCCTCTTCCAATTCTCTCAACGCACAATATGCTAACGACTCATCACTCTCTTCATATCTTCCTCCTGGAAAACTAATCTGTCCACTGTGTACATCTTTATCGTGAGCTACTCTTTGTATCAAAGTAAAACACCAATCATTTCCTTTAGGATATAACAATACTAACACGCACGCAACTTTAGGTGGTTTTTCTGAAGATTTCTTTGCAAGACCTCGAAGAGGTGGAGCCATTAATAGTTGATGTTCAACTCCAGGTAGAGATTCGGAAAGTCGTTGTTTTATTTTTTCTATAAAATCCATTAAAAATTTTATTAAAAAACCCTCGCCAATTATTAACTGACGAGGGTTTTATTATTTTTCAAAAAACAAATAATTTATTTATTCGATTGTTGTAAATATCTTTCTATTGCCATCGTCATGGATGGTGTATCAGGCATTGGCGCTTCTATGTTGATAGTTAACCCTTGATCAATAACTGCTTTTTGAGTTGACTTACCATAAACTGCAAGACGAGTTTGTTTTTGCACAAAATCAGGAAAGTTTTCATATAATGAAGTAATTCCTAGCGGGCTAAAAAATACCAAAACATCATACGTTACATTTTCCAAATCTGATAGATCAGCACTTACTGTTCTATACATCATGGCATCTTTCCAATCTACTTCCATCTCAGTCAAGAAATCAACTTCTCGCTTTGCTCCTAAATTGGAACAAGGCAATAAGAATTTTTCTTTTTCCTTATGCTTCGTAAATGCAGCTTTTAAATCACTGATAGATTTTTTACCTGCAAAAACTTTACGCTTTCTGTAGACAATAAATTTCTGTAAATAATTAGCAATCGTTTCCGACTTACAAAAGTATTTAGTGTCTTGAGACATCTTGATTCGCATTTCTTCACACATGCGAAAGAAATGATCAATTGAATTCTTGCTAGTAAATACTATGGCAGTGAACTCGTCCGGACGGATTCGAGTCTTACGAAACTCTTTAGAAGTTACCTCTTCTACCTCAATAAATTGTCTCCAATCTATTTTGATTCCCCATTTCTCCTCAAGATTAAAGTATGGAGACCGTTCTGGTTTAGGTTGTGAGATTAATATCGTCTTAACCTTTTTATACTTTTCTTCTTTTGCTTTACCGTTTGTTGACATTCAAATGTTTTTTGTGATACTCGAAAAATACAGGTTCGTCGTAATTGAGTTGTTTTTCGACTATTTTAAGTAAAAACTTATTGAATTCCTGTATTCATCGCCATCATTTTCCACAAAATCAGCACAGGCGCTATTTCGACGGTGCAAAGGTAGATAAAAAAATGAAACTTGTGAAATCCTAGGAACTTTGAGCTAATTGATAATCCTCTAATTGCTCTAAAAAGGTAGATTCCACCTATAACGACAAATGAAGAAAAAATAAATATTTTTAATAAATCTTCTGGTACATAAGCTATAAATAGATTTAGTACTACTAAAACGATTCCCATAACTATACCAAAGATGGTTATCGTCATGTTATATAATTCTGCTTCTTTTGCTATTGGAAAGATATATCCCATCATTCTAATAGCCAATTGCTTTAAAAAGAAAGCAATTGCAACTCCTGCCAATGCGTATATAAATGTCCCCCAATTAGAATTGACTATTGCAACTCCATGATGTCGCATTAATAAATAGACATAGAATCCGCCATTTAGAATAAAGAAAGCAAACCAAACATAATAAGGCATATAAGTAATTGTTCCTTTCTCTCTTTGCAACATTCGAATTACATTTTCATTTCCAAATGCTCGAAATGCCCGAACCAGCTGTGTTCTATAAAGACTTGAGATTAATGCTAGAAGGACAAGGACGGCTATTGTTAACCAAAACCGAAAGTTCTTATCACTCATCAGCGCTGCATCAGTCTTAACCACAGGAATGCTGGGAGTAATCTTTTTCTTTTCTGAAGTAGTTTTACGTTGGATAGGATTAGGTAACCTTACTACATCAAAAGGATTGTCAGAAGAGGTTGCGGCAGGAGTTTCTTCAACAACTCCATTATCCGTTTTTTCTAATCGGTGTTTTAACTCAAAAGGATTCTCTCCACTTTGAGCTATTCCACTCCAAGTGATTATCATAAAAAAAAGTAATCCTATTATTTTATATCTTCCCAAAAATTTGTTTTTTTTTATTGAGGTAAATCCTCTGCTAATGATCTGCAAAAATACTCTTTCAAACTAGTAATAAAAAATATACCGGTAGTTATGTATTCTAGACTTTTGACAAAGGACTTTTTTGTAGAAGGTAGAAGGACTTGCCCTCAATATTTTGACTTTTGACTATTTGAAACTACGCAATTAGATATAGAATCAACACATTTTTATTGTCCCTTTACCTCTACCTTCTTCCTTTAATCCTTTGTCAAAAGCCTAGTATGTATTTCTTCCAGCAAACTGCTTATTAATAAAAAAAAGAACTTGTCGGTGTATACCAACAAGTTCTTCACAATAAGGATTTGGATTCTTTGAGAAATTCCATTTTTTTGAGGACATGGGAATATACATTCCCACGCCCTCAAAATCAATTACTTCGCTTTCTTGATAGCAACTTCTCCATTGAATTTTAAAACCAAAGGTTCCTTACTCACATTCGTAGTTACTTTTACAGTTTTCTTAAACACTCCTTCTGCCTTGGCATTGTAGGTAGCTGTAATCACAGTACTCGCACCAGGCAAGATAGGTTCTTTTGTAAAATCTGTTCCCGTACATCCACAGGAAGCCTTTACTTCTTTTAATAATAAAGGTGATTCATTACGGTTAGTCAATTCAAATTTTACATCGATAGGCTGACCCTGTTTAATTTTTCCAAGGTCATGAGTAATTGCTTTCCATTCTACACCATCTATAAGAAGCGGTGTTTCTGTAGTAATAGATGCCAATAAATTTTCATTAGCTTTGAATGCTGTTTGCGCGAACGAAACATTGACTAGCAATGCCATCGCCATTAACATGAATACTTTTTTCATTGTTTAAATTTTTTAAAAATGTTTAAATAATAAAGTACAACCGGTTACACAAATTTGTCGTTACAAATGTAAGTGACGTTTCTCGGTCTTCGTGTTAATGAAGATTCAACGTTTGTTAATCAGATGTTAAGCATCGCCAATGGGTTTACTTTATAGAAAAGAAGCAAGATGTTTGTATTAATAAGTTTAATGATTTTAAATCTATGTTGAATACAATAGGTAGCTAAATTGCAAGCGCATTTTTTTATTGGAAGATTCTAGTAACATTTGTCATTGTTCATTTTTTTCATTGAAAAAAAAACGAACCAAAAAAATTCTAGTCTATTCCAATTGCTCCGCAGGAATCGACCTGCTCGCCGCTTACTGCTTTTGGCAAAAGTCTTTTTCATAATTTAATTTCTGTATTTTGAAAAAAGAAAATATAAGAGTCATTGAAAATTTTGTCTTTTTCTTTCACTCACTATAATCAATATAAACCATGATTTTTGATAGAAAATTTTTAGCATCAAAAAAAAAATATTCAGCAGAGTCTGTCCATCTACCCTCTACTAAAAATCCTTTGTCAAAAATCAAAACCACTTAATGTCCAACAGTACAATTACAAGAGTGATTATCTTAGGTGCAATAGCGATTATTGCCATCATCAGTATTCAATCATACTGGGTGCTCAAGACGTGGAATATTAAAGGAGATGAATTTGACCAAAGCGTTCGAATTGCTTTAAGACAAACTGCGGAAGAGTTGGCAAAAGCAAATCAAAGTGAACTTCCTGCAAGTGAATTAGTCACACAAGTCTCTTCTAATTATTATGTAGTCAATACCGAATTTCAAATTGATGCAGGGATGCTTCAACATTATTTAAGACAAGAGTTGGAAGGGTTTTCTCTCAATGAAACTTTTCATTTTGGAATTTATGATTGTTCAAGTGACTCGATTGTCTTTGATGGAATTTGTAGTTACGAAGCAGATCCTACACAGAATGAATTGCAAACCGACTTACCTAAGTATGATAAATTCACTTATTATTTTGGCGTAAGATTTCCGGGGCGAAGTAGTCATCTAGCCGATCAGATGCAATTATCGATTCTTTTCACCTTGCTCGCATTGTTGACTATCGGTTTTTTCATGTATGCTATAACAGTAATCTTACGGCAAAGGAGATTATCTCAAATGCAAAAGGATTTCATTAATAATATGACGCATGAGTTTAAGACACCTATCTCTACTATAAAAATTTCTTCTGATGTTTTTCTAAAAAATGAATATATAAAAAATGATACAAGATTGAATCGTTATGCAACTATCATCAAAGAACAAAATGAACGACTCAATGAACAGGTAGAAAAGGTACTGCAAATAGCGAGATTAGAAGGCGAGAGTTTTGAATTGAACAAAGAGGAATTTAACCTTAATCAAATGTTGACTGCTCTCCTACCTGGCTTGGAAGTCAAAACTCAAGAAGCTAAAGGAATTTTAACAACAAACTTACATTCTTCAAACTCAGTCATTAATGCAGACAAACTTCATGTAACTAACATTATTCACAACTTAATTGATAATGCTATAAAGTATTGCAAAGACTACCCAATTATTACTATTGAAACTTCAGAAACACCTAATCATATTTTTTTAAAAATTTCTGATCAAGGAATTGGTATTGCGAAAGAATTCCAACCTAAATTATTCCACAAATTTTATCGAGTCCCTACGGGAAATGTTCATAATGTAAAAGGGTTTGGATTAGGTTTATTTTATGTACAAAATATTTGCAAAGCACATGGTTGGAAAATTTGGTTGGACAGTATGCCCAATATCGGTACGGAAGTATTTATTGAAATAAAAAAATTAAACACCTAATCAAAAAATATTTAACAATGAAAGCACATTTATTTTACGTAGAAGATGATGAGAGTTTAAGTTTTGTAACTCGTGACAATTTAGAGTTGGAAGGCTATAAAGTCACCTATTGTGCAGATGGTAAAACTGCCATGGAGACTTTTCCAAAAGAAAACTTTGATCTTTGTATTTTAGATGTGATGTTACCCGAAGTTGATGGTTATACTATTGCCAAAGAGATTCGTAAAAAAAATGCACAAGTGCCCATCATCTTTTTAACTGCCAAATCATTGAAGGAAGATAAGATTCATGGTTTGCGATTAGGTGCTGATGATTATATTACTAAACCTTTTAGCATTGAAGAATTAATTTTAAAAATCGAAATTTTTCTAAAACGTAGTCAGATTGTTATAAAGGAACAACCTTCTATTTTTCAGATTGGTCATTTTAGTTTTGATTATAAAAACTTAGCATTAAAAAACGATACCGTTCAAAAACAACTCACTCAAAAAGAAGCTGATCTTTTGAAATTTTTTATTGAAAATAAAAACGAAGTACTCAAGCGAGCACAAATATTAGAATCGCTTTGGGGAGAAGATGATTATTTTATGGGAAGGAGTTTGGATGTTTTTATTTCTCGCTTACGCAAATACCTTAAGACAGATGGGAATTTAAAAATAGAAAATATCCACGGCGTAGGATTTAGATTTGTCAGTCAATAATTCTACTAGTGAATAATGAGATAGTTAATAGTTGTCCCTCAAATTTGCTGACAACTATTAACTATTTCGGGTCTATGTCGATTTTAATGGGTAAGAGAAAAAACAAAATAAAACAACAAAATTTTCAATTACACTTTTATCTTTTTGTTCAAAAATTAGAAGTTAAATGATGAAAAAGGGTTTAGCCAAGAGCAGTGAGCGGGAGAGCAAGTCGATTCCTGCGGAGCAGTTGGAATAGACTAGAATTTTTTTGGTTCGTTTTTTTTTTCGATGAAAAAAAATGAACAATGTCAAAATCTACTAGAATGTTCCAACAGAAAAAATGCATTTGCGGTTTACTACCCATGGTTTTCAACATAGACCACTATGTAATTCTTAACTATTCATTAATAAACCTCGGTACTTCTTCTAATTTCCAATCTATCACTAATCCTCCTGCCAGACTTTTTGCAATTTCTTTTCCATATAAATGTTCACATAAATAAAGTGCTGCCTCAAAAGATTTTGCACCACCAGCCGAAGTAATATATTTTCCATCATGAACAAATAGTACTTCATCACGCACATCTAGTTTTGGAAACATCTCTTCATATTTTGGAATATCACTTGGGAAAGTAGTCGAAGCCACTTCATCCAACAAACCAGCTTTCGCTAAAACAAATGCACCATCACAATGCGAAGTAACAAACGCTGCATCCTTTGCTACTCTCTTCACAAAATTAATCATCGCTTCATTTTCCAAATCGGTATCCAAATGATGCTCGGCACTTGGCACCACCAAAATGTCAAACTTTGGCATTTTATCTTTTAGATAATTGAAGTCAGGTAAAATCCTCATTCCTTCAAAACTCACCACAGGCTCATGTGTATCTGCTACTAAAAAGACATTCATGGGCTTGATATTCTTTCTAAAAATAGTGTGTTGAAAAATATCATATGGCGCCGTAAGTTCAGTGTTAAAAACACCATCCATAATCAGGAATGCTACATTGTATCTATTAGGAATTACCTCAGGTGTTTTAATAGGAACTGTAATTGAGGAAGTTGAAGTCGTTCCATTCGAAACGGATACAGTTGGAGTTTCACAATTTTGAAATAAAAAAAGCAATGCAAAAATTAAAATGAGTTTCATATTTTTTTCTCACAAAGTAAATAAAAAAAGAGGAACTGGGGCACTACTCCCATTCCTCTTGAAGACATACTATGAATCTGTTCTTTGTTGGGGTACAACTTTCAGTTGCGTTCCAACTTATTTTTTGTTTAAAATTTTATCTTAGAAATTAACTTTAAGTCCATTTGAAATTTGTACTCAAAACGGAAACTACTCATCCAAATCATTCAAACTATACTGTTCAATAATTCGAATTAAAGAATTAGATAAATTTCTTTCTGCTGAAAATTTATTTTTTTCCAATCCTTTAGCCCAAGCTTTGTAATCCTTAGTTCCTAAGTTTTTCAAACCTGCAAATTTACCAGAGATTATATGTTCACTATGATTACGGAAGCTCATCCAAGCTGTCTCATAATTCCGATAACACTTTCCATTACTATCCACAGAACTATGATTCCAGTTTTCTCCACAGACTACAGCAAAATGATTATTAGCTTGCTGTGCCAAATTACTTTTACCAGAACAACTATGTAACAATCCATTTGCTAAAATTATAGAGGCAGGAATATTAAATTTCTTTTGTTCATTGATTGCTACATGAGCAAATCTTTTTAGGTAAGCTTCTTTGACTGACTCGTCAATTTTTTCCAACTCCGTTTTATAACTAACTGTTGTCTTTTTTTTATTGCCCCCAGCAAACGGATTACCGAAAAATTTAAATAAAGACGTTCCCTTCGAAGGTTCCGCTTTTTTAACAGGAATCGCTTCCGTCAATTTTTCTTTTTTCTTTTTCCGTTTGACAGAGGTCTTGTGTGAGGGGTTATTTGGCTTATGTTGTCGCATCTCGATTTCACCTTCTTGCGGAGCATTCAAATTAAAATTCAAACTGAAATCTTTTTGCATCACTACATACCCAAATACTAACATCATTAGTATTTTAAACCAATTAAGTCGAATCAAATTTTTCAAACTGGAAGTGTCTTGTCGTAACATAACTATTGCTTTTTATTTTTGAGAAATAGTGTTTTAATCTTTTCTCATAGACTATTCTTGTTAACCCATTGATTATTGTTTTCAGTTTCGATGGGCTGACAAATCTAAAACACTTTGTTTTAAAAAACAAGTTATTTGAAACATTATTAAAACAAATTGTGTTTCAATAAATAAAAAACACTAACTAAGTTTTGACGAAGCAATCTTAATAGTCTGTGAATCAGTAACTAATGAGTGTGTGGGATGAATAATTTAGGAAAGGAAAAATGTGTGTGTGTTTAATGCAATGATGAATAATAAACGATGAATGATGAACGCCCTCTAACTCACAAAAGTTAGAGGCCGTTCTTCATTCATCATTAAGTAATGACTACTGTCCTCTTACTTCCGCCATATCTTGCAACAATAATTGGCTATTGGGAAGCGCCTTCGACCCCATATTTAAATAGAATAGTGCCATTTGTGGATCTCTCTTTTTTTGGTAAAAATGATCATATCCTATTCGGTGGTAAAAACTTTCCATGGTTTGAGTATTCCCACGACCTTTGAGATAATCTAGATAAGTTTCAACAAATGCATTTCTCTTCTTAATTTTTATTACTTGTTCGAAAGCTGCTAGAAGTTTTGGTAAGTCATTATCCGTTTTATAATTTTCAGCTGCCACTCCACCTAACATGGTTAGCGCAGAACCGTAAGTTGGATAAATAGAAACAGACTTGTTGATATATCCAGTTATCTCTTTTAGCAATTCTTGTTTTTTATTATAATCAGTTTCTGTTCGGTAGAAATTATCAAACAAAGCAGTTCCCATAAATAAATTTGCACGAGCACTGTTAGGAGAATATTGAATGGCGTTCCGATTAAGTGTATAACCATTTTCCCAAGTTGGTAAATGTGTAATTGATTTTATGGCAAAACCCAGAACGAAAATTGCCAAGACACTTATATTTAAAACTGGTGCAGGTAATTTCCTAGAAATCCAATATGCCATCAATACACAAAAACCAATAGAGGAAAAATAAAGAAATCGATCATTCATAAATGTTCCAATCGGAAATACAATGTTAGAAACAATGGATAAAGGAATCAGAAATAACAAAATCGCATAGGCAGGAATACTTTTTTTAATCAAACCATATATGGCATATCCTCCCATTCCAAGATATAATAATAAAGAAAAGATAGAACTCATCTTACCCCAATTCATAATTGGAATTTGATAAGGATAATAATCGTGTGTCAATGGATGGGGGAAAAACAACAATTTTACATACATCCCCAAAGTGTAAAAAATCGTCGCAAACTTTTCTGAACCAGACATTCCATAAAAAGGATTGTTCATCAAATCAGTACTCTCTTTTCCACTTCCAGTTATATCTGCAAACAAGGAACTATCAATCGCACTTCCACGAATTGCTAGAAATGCTATAGTTGCAAGCAACAGTGGTAATGCAGATTTTGCATTTTTTGTAAAAGAAGCATTGGTAAAAAAGTAAACGGTCAAAGGAATCATCGCCAAATAAGTAATGGTATTCTCTTTTGACATTAGTCCTAAAAAGAAAATAATTCCTGATAAAACTAAATTGATGACGTTGTCTTTTGCTATATATTTTAAGGTAAAATACATCGCAGCTAATGAACCCAATAAAGCCATGATTTCATCACGACCTTTTATATTTGCCACTACCTCTAAATGAATAGGATGTATTGCAAAAAGTAACGAAGCTATGAATGGCAATGTTAAATACCATTCTTTATTTTTTGCTGGGAAAATAATACACAACACTCTAAACAATAGCAATACTGTAAAAGCAAATAACAATACATTCACAATATGTCCCCAACGAGGATTGGCAACTGCAGATTCAGAAATGATTAATGCTTTATGTTTTTCGACAGTAGCATCTGGGATGACCGATTTTATTGCATTTAAAAAACTTGTTTCGTTTGGAAATAGAACTGTCTTTATAGCAAAGTCAGCTGCTATTTTATCCATATAATTTGCAAGATCAGGAATTTTTCGCATTTCCTTAATCCAATAATCTTCAATTTTATGATGCGTTCCTCCAAAGAGTTGATGCTCTATCGCAAAGGTAACCAGAGAGAGTGGTCGGTAACGCCCACCTGCTACCAATTGTTTTTCCTCTCCAAAATATCCTGTCATACTTTCTGTTGACAAAATATCTCCGATACCTGCAAAACCTTTTTTGACTAAACCATTTTCGTTGAGAACAATTTTATCATCAAGGACATAATCAAAATTGACAGATTGGATATAGATAGCAATAGATAGGAAAAACAGCAATAGAGCGGGAAGTTTATTTTCTTTCCAAAAATTAGTGGTCCACTTCAAACTTGACTCAGCAGTTCTTTTTATTGGATTTTTTTGAGGTTCAACTTTATTTGAAACCTTTTTCTTACTTTCTTTTTTCTTCGCCATTGGTTAGTTAAATTAAAAACTTTGGCAATATGATGAAATTAGTCTTTTTATACAAAAAAAAGGAAAGGTTTCGTATTCACTAAATACTTTGAGTTTGCCTATGTTATTTTATATCTCAAAATAAATTTTCCCCAATTGGTACTTTTTTCAAAAAAAACTGATAGAAAGTTTTGATCTTGTGATTCAATCTTTTATTGCAAATAAAAAAACGAATAATGCGAAAGTTATTAAGCCTTGTCATTGCACTTTTATTTACACTTACCTCGTACGCACAATTTAATTTTACAGCAGGTTATTCTTATGGTAGAACGCCTAATGGGGTCAATAATAAAATTATCCAACAAGTTAATGAGAATAATAGTGAGTTAATCAACTATGAAAAAATGAAAGACATTAAAGGTTTGCATGGATTTCACTTCGGAGCGCAGATGAGGTTCGACTTTGTTTCACTTTTTGCAAGTTGGAATAATAAGGTTCAAGTCTCAGACTTTAAAGGAGACGATTCTACAAACACGAGTATTTATCAAGAATTATTTTATAGTATGAATAGCACTTCAGTAGGATTAGAAATATTTCCCATTGAAAATATATCCTTTGGCGGATCCATTGATTTAAATCGACTTAGAATACGATCTGAAGACAATGTCGCCTCAGATAGATATGTAATTATGAGAGATAAAGGTTTTAGCAGTCATTTCTTTGTGAGTTTAAATATAGATGGTAGTGATATACTCTCTATCTCTTTACAACCTTATATTCATATCCCTTGGACAACATTTAACCTTACAGAATTAGAAAATGAGTTAGATACAGGAGTAGGATTGACTGACTTTGAAGATGGATTTATGAACTACGGTATCAGATTGATATTTAGAAATGGCCAACAAAATTTTTAAAAGGAAATTTATCACCTTCCCAAACACAAAAAAGCAGCTCTTCCGTATTGGAGAACTGCTTTTTCTGTTTTCTGTCATGTTGGTTGAAAAGTATGCAGCCTAACTGATTTTTACTTATGATCGAACCAATCGTTTATAGGATATAATTTGACATTGTTTTTCGATGGGATTAACTTAGTGTTATCTTTAAATCGAAAAATCATAGTTATAACGCAAGGACAACTATAAATGCTGCCTCAACGTTCATTTTTTTTTAATTTTCTTAAAAAAGATTGAAAAAATTTAAACGAACCTTCAATCAGCATTGAAATATAAGGTAAATTAGAGAATTATCTTTTAGAAAGCTAACAAACAAACAAACAAACAAACAAACAAACAACCAGCTACTATCTACTTTTATAAGTACCCTATTATTATACTTTCCGCAAAGCAACTCCTCTTTTTTCATTAAATCATCCTAGCTGTTTAGGATGATTTCAATTGTCACTTTCAATAGTAACTTGAAGCTCCTTGGAAATACTGATTTAATGCTTAGGGTAAATCCACGAATGTGGGCATAGATTTGAGCACCTCTTAATAATCTAAAAGAGCCTTCCATTTTGCTTAATTTTATCACGCAGGACGAAATTTTTTTTTTGCTTGATTTTCGTAAAAACGCACCTCTTTATAAAAGCAAAAAAGCCTTTTGATATTTCTTTCAAACGGATTAATAAATTGCACCCCTATTTTAGCATTGAATCTTCCTGTGGTAGTTTTAGGGGTAGAGTCAATGAGCTCCAAATGTTTTCAAAAAATTGTAGTGCTTTTCCTTCTTATTCAATATTGACTGAGTTTTCCTTATCTGTCATTAAATAAAGTGTCATCAAGTACTTTTTGATACCAGATGTCCTATTAAATTTCATTTTTCTATAGTGCTGTTCTATAAGATAAGTGTGCAACACAAATAACATGAAGGCATTGAGTAAAATAAAAGACTCTACGTTATATCAAGAAAGACCTCTTTGCATTACTCTTAGCTAAAAACATACGCTTAAATTATACATTTCAACTTAAGATAAAGATAAAGGCAAAAAAAAAGCCTTGTACGATTGTACAAGGCTTCATGATTTTTACTCCTTTACTGGATTATACAAAATTGGCGGCGACCTACTCTCCCACCCAAGGGCAGTACCATCAGCGCTGAGGGGCTTAACTTCTCTGTTCGGAATGGGAAGAGGTGTACCCCCTCGCTATAACCACCAATAGCTCTTTGTTCTAGTTGCCTAGAACTTTTGTCTATTAGCTTATTAAAGCTAGGTTTCTTATGTTACCTCATGATGGTGAATAAATATCAATT
>JAVCKV010241287.1:0-15601 GCA_032274145.1 Herpochondria borealis | reverse complement strand
TCTGTTTTAGTAGAAGCAGATACCTTTTTCAATCAAAACTTCACTTGCGATTTAACGCAAGAAGGATGCGATACGACTTTAATAATTGGAATAAATGGAGATTGTGATTCTGTTTTTGTCAACTGTATCACTTACTTCCCGTCGGACACGATTACGGTAGACACCAACTTTTGCTTTACTCCGCTGCCGCAAATCGATACGCTATTTTTAACTAATCAAGCAGGATGTGATTCTATTGTTATTTTCAATCCTGTTTTAGTAGAAGCAGATACTGCTTTTGTAGACAATTTCACTTGTGATATTAATCTAACAGGCTGTGATACCACTATCATTATAGGCAGCAATGGGGGTTGTGATTCTGTATTAATAAGTTGTATACTATTTTCACCAAGTGATACCGTTACCATAAATGACGTCACTTGTAACATTAATCAAACAAATCCTGATACCACTTTATTGACTAATCAATTCAATTGTGATAGCTTAGTCATTACCATATATAGTTTCTCTCAAACTGATACTCTTGAAGTCAACGATACTACCTGTGACCCAAGTCAAGTTGGAAGTACCTCTACCCTATTACCAGGAATGAATGGAGCATGTGATACGACTTTTATTACCAATACCATTTTGATAAATTGTACGACAGATACTATTTTTACTTCTATTACTAGTTGTAGTCCATTAGATACAGGTCTAGTGATTGTAGATATGAATGATACTACATTTGTAACCACTACAACACTTGCCCCAACAGATACTTTAATCCTTCAGGGAGAAACATGTAATCCATTAGATACAGGTTTGATTCTACAGACTATTTTGATGAATCAATTTGATTGTGATAGTTTGATTTTTACTAACTATACTTTGACACCTCCTGAAATCTCAACTATAGTAAGCACTACTTGTGACCCTACTCTAGTTGGTATTTTCTCTGACACGTTACAAAATCAAATGGGTTGCGATAGTATTGTTATCAATAACAATATACTTGCGCCATCAAATATTGATTCCATTTTCAATACTACTTGCTTGATTGATGAAATTGGAGTGGATACCCTTTTCTCAGGAATGACATTTGAAGGATGTGATAGTTTGATTGTAGAAATCACTGAGTTCCAACAAACTATGGAACTCTTTGTCACGCTTAATGATATTACTTGTTTTGGTTCTGCGGATGGAATCATCATAGTTGATTCTATCTCTGGAGGAACGCCACCTTATTTATATTCCATCAATAATCAACCTTTACAGGGTACTCCAATATTCTCTAATTTGAATGTAGGTGATTATACTATTTTAGTAGAAGATGCCGATGGCTGTCAGAGCATTGCAGTTATTCCAGTTTCTCCAGCAATAGAATTACAAGTTAGTCTTGGTGAAGATTTATTTATCAATATTGGAGACAGCATAACATTACAAGCACAAGTCAATATTTCTCAATCAGAAATTGATACCATCATTTGGACGCCTATAGAATTCATTCCTTGCGGTGACAATTGTATGAATTTCAATTTTACGCCAACCGTTACGACGACCTTCTCTGTCACCGTCATCGACAATGATGGATGTACTGCACAAGATTGGGTAACTGTTTATGTCGACCAACG
Organism: Herpochondria borealis; assembly: GCA_032274145.1. Lineage (NCBI taxonomy): Eukaryota > Rhodophyta > Florideophyceae > Ceramiales > Ceramiaceae > Herpochondria > Herpochondria borealis. The sequence goes on along the minus strand of JAVCKV010241287.1, from coordinate 13,988 downwards.
AATTCCGGTTTTCATTCCAAATGCCTTCTCTCCAAACGGCGACAATATAAATGATCAACTCACTGTCTTCACTGATGATTTTGCAGAAGTAGTAGAATCACTTATCATCTTCGATAGATGGGGTGAAATGGTTTTCAAAAATGAAAACTTTAGTCCAAATATTTTAGACCATGGTTGGGATGGAAATCTAAATGGTAATCCTATGAACCCTGCTGTATTTGTTTACTACGCTAGAGTAAGAATGTCTGATGGAAGAGTATTTGAATTTGAAGGAGACGTTACGCTGGTGAGATAGAATGAAAAGGATTATGGATTATGGATTCAAGATTATGGATTGCCACCAACCTTGAACAAATTAGAAATACTGAAAAGATTATGGATTATGGATTATAGATTGCCATCAATCTTGAACAAGTTAGAAGGCAATCCATAATCTTAAATCCATAATCATTTTTTAACTCGGTACTGCTGAATATCTTTCCACAAATTCTTTCATTTCATCGACCATATCTGGAGATCCTATAACAATAGAAGTACGTTGATGTAATTCTACAGGATTCATATCCATGATACGTTTAAGTTGAGTATTAATGGCTTTACCACCAGCTTGTTCAACGATGAATGCAAGTGGATTACATTCATATAACAGTCTTAATTTTCCGTGAGGATATTTTCTAGTATTAGGATAAAGGAAAATACCACCTTGGAATAAAATTCGATGAATGTCAGAAACCATCGAACCGATATATCGCAATCTCAAATTCAAATCTGAACAATAGTCAATGTATCGACGCATCTCCAAATCGAATTTCAAATAATAACCTTGGTTTACTGAATAGTATTGACCACGTGCAGGAATTTTAATATCACGGTGTGATAAACAAAATTCTCCGATTGATGGATCAAGTGTAAAACCATTAACGCCATTACCAGTCGTATAAACTAAGATGGTAGAAGTTCCGTAAATCACGTAACCTGCTGCCACTTGTTCTACTCCTTTTTGTAAGAAATCTTTTAAGTTGGTTTTCTTTTTAACATTGCTCTTCCGACGAAAAATAGAAAAGATAGTTCCAACAGAAACGTTGACATCAATGTTAGAAGATCCATCTAACGGATCAAAAAGCACAACATACTTTGCACTTTTACTTGTTACACCTTTAAAGGGAACAATCTCTTCATTTTCTTCGGAAGCAATACCGCAGCATTCCCCACTATTTTGAAGACATTCAATTAATTTTTCATTGGCATACATATCCAATTTCTGGACTTCGTCGCCACTTGCATTAGAAGCGCCATCGACACCAAGGATATTTACTAATCCTGCTTTGTTGACTTCTCTATTGACAATCTTTGCAGCAACACCAATATCTCGTAAGAGTCCTGTTAGCTCACCAGTAGCATAGTCAATGTCTTTGCCACTACGGATGATAAATTCATCTAAAGTAATAATTCTGCTCATGTTACGTAAAGGGTTTAATTTTTTTTGTAAATGGTAGTTCGGATAATATTGACTACAAAGATAAGCCTTTTAAAAACAATCAAGTATTGATACGATAAACTATTGAGGTGTGTTTGCTATTTTTAGGAAAAAAATCAATTTCATGAAAGTAAAAGTTGGTGTAATTCAAGCAACTCCTGTTTTTTTTGATTTAAAAAAGACAGTCAAAAAGGTAAAACGGCTCATTATTAAAAACGCAAAGAAAGGTTGTCAACTCCTCATCTTACCTGAATCTTTTATTCCAGGTTATCCGAGAGGTTTTTCTTTTGGGGCAAATGTTGGAAAACGAACAGAGGAAGGAAGAGCATTATATGCTCAATATTGGGAAAACAGTTTGGCCATTAATAGTAAAGAATTTTTTCAAATAGAAAAGACGGTGAAAGAGAATGGTGTTTATTTAGTAATAGGCGTTACTGAAAGAGATGAGCAAAACAAAAGTCTCTATTGTTCGATGTTTTATTTTTCTCCAACCAAAGGATTTCTCGGAAGTCATCGAAAGATAAAACCGACTGGAACAGAACGAGTTATTTGGGGCGAGGCTGACGGAAAAGGATTGTTAAGTTTTGATACAAAAATTGGAAAGTTAGGCGGTTTGATTTGTTGGGAAAATAATATGCCTTTGGCAAGAATGTCGATGTATCAAAAAGGCGTTGAAATTTACATCGCTCCTACCGCAGATTCGAGAACTTCATGGACAGCTACGATGCAACATATTGCAGGAGAAGGTCGCTGTTTTGTTTTGGGTTGCAATCAATTTTTCACAAAAAAAGATTATCCAAAAGCATTTCAGAAATTAGTAAAAAATGAAAAAGAGGATTTATGTCGAGGAGGAAGTGTTATCGTTTCTCCGATGGGTGAAATTTTAGCGGGTCCACTTTGGGATAAGGAAGGTACATTAATTGCAGAATTAGATTTAGAAGAAATTCTAAAAAGTAAAATGGATTTTGATGTGGTGGGGCATTATTCGAGAGATGATATTTTTCAGTTGAATATTGTCGGGCAGCCTGATATACAGAAAGGGTAATTTGAACTTAGATTTTTTGCACATAAATGTGCTTTTTTTTTGACGCTGATTTTTTATGCTTCTTATGGAAATTTTATGCTGCATTCAATACTTGCTGATAAGTTAGAAGACAACATAAAGAATTCATATCAATCATAAAAAATCAGCGTCAAAAAAGTGGCTTTAGCCACAAACAACATGCTTAACATTTTTCTTAATACCTTGGTACATGAAACTTTCAAAGAAAAAAAACTATTTTTACGCTAAACAAAAAAATCTTTATTATGAGTGATATCAATGAAAATCCAGAAGAGAAGAAAGATGGTTTTCTAGAAGAAAAAAAAGAAAACATCAGCAAAGCTATTGATGAAAAGAAAGATGCTATCAGTAAAGAAATTGCTGAGACAAAACAAGCTATTGGAAGTACCTTCGATAGTGGTGTCAAAAAAACCAAAAGCTTTTTTCGAAAATTATTAATCTTTTCTAGTCTTGCATTAATTGTAGCAGGTATTCTTTATTTAGTCTGGGCGAATTGGACTTATAGCGAAGGTACTCGAACAGGCTACTTGATGAAACTTTCCAAAAAAGGATATGTCTTCAAAACACATGAAGGACAATTGAACCTCGGTGGACTTCAAGCAGATAATACTAGTGTTCTAGGTAATACTTGGAATTTCTCTCTAACCGATCATGCTTTGGTAGACAAGTTAGAATTGTTAGAAGGAAAAAAAGTGATGCTCCGTTATGAAGAAATCAATAAATCGATGCCTTGGCAGGGGGATACCAATTACTATATTACCGGCGTTGAAGAAAAATAAATTTCATTGATTAAATACTCTGTAACATAATTAACTTTTGATTTTGATGAATTATTTTAAAATTATACTTCGTTATTTTTCTCAGCCATAGCTATACTATGCCCTCAAAAAATGCCTCGCCTAATTTCAAAATAACCTCATCAAAAATCTAAAAGAATTTATGTTACAGAGTATTAAGAATTTCATAAAAAAACTACATGAACCTTTTCCTGATAGGACTACCTATTTGGAAAATGTTTATGATATACTGGGTGTCGGTATTTTTATAACATTGTTCTTGTATTTTATTAGTCCAATGGAAATTAATACCTACCGTGGTAATAAATTTTTGCTTTGTTCAGCATTTGGTCTTGTCACTATTTCGGTTTCTTTTGCTTATGATTTTTTCCAATTGAAAATATTAAAACTAAAAAGAGACCTCCCCTCTTGGACTTTTATAAAATGGATTTTTAGTATCATTGGGTTGATTACTTGTATTGCTCTTGCCAATTGTATTTTAATTATTTATATCTCTAATGGAGATTTTTTTAATTCAAATACATTATTCCAAATGATTTTAGGTACTTGGACGATTGCTATTTTCCCTATTGTTTTTTCTGGAATCATGATTCAATTGAGAGCCTATAAAGCCAATCAAATTCATGCTGCTAATATTTCAACTACACTTGCAACTCCCAATCCAATCACTCCTACCGAAAAGCAAGTTTCTATTTTTTCGCAGAATAAAAAAAATCAGTTAGACTTAAATTTATCTGATTTACTATTTGTAGAAGCGATGCAAAATTATGTATCAGTCTATTTTCTGAAAGAAAAAAAAGTTCAAAAAGAAATCATCAGAACTACTTTAAGTAATGTAGAAAAGCAATTAGATGATACTTCTATCATTCGATGCCATCGTTCTTATTTAATCAACCCTGATCAGATTCAAAAAGTAGAAGGCAATGCTCAAGGACTTCGATTGACCTTACATCATTTAGAGGATATTCAAGTTCCTGTTTCTAGAAAATATATTCCTGCTTTACAAGCTTATCGTTAATTTATCTAGTCGCATAATTGTAGGTTGGTTCTCCAGAACCGACTAATAAATTAGCGGGCAAATCTGAGGGTAAATATCACCTAACTCTAACTGACATTTAATTGGTATCAATTGGTAAATCAAAACTACCTTGCCGCCGAACTTATTAGTCGGTTCTGGAGAACCAACCTACAATTGCCATCGAACTTATGCTAATTAGAAAGGTCGATGCTACTTTGCCGTCGAACTTACGCCAACTAGAAAGATTGGCGCTACAATACCTTCTAACTTATTCAAGATTGAGAACAAATTAGAGGGCATCCTGAATCCATAATCTTAAATCCATAATCAATTTAACTTTGTCATTCGTCCCAACTCTTTGATATTCAACACATTGGATTGACAGTTATCCCTTTTCTCGGAAACTCTCCTTCGAACACTATACTTTTGATTTAAATAATTTCCAATCATAAAATATCAATATCATGGAAGCATTATCAAAAGCAATATTAGCCATTCACGTATTTGCAGGATTTACAAGTCTCGTCGTTTTTTGGATTCCTATGTTTGTAAAAAAAGGAAGCAAGTTACATCGCCAAGTAGGAAAAGCGTATGTTAATTTGATGTGGGTGATGGTCATCTCTGCTGCTTATTTATGTATAAAAAACTATTTAACAGGGCATGTTAACATGGCAATCTTCCTCGGATTTATTGCATTAATTACTGCCAACCCAATTTGGTATGGAGTAGCTATTTTAAAACATAAGAATAAATTACCTGACAGTTTAAAACGAAATCACATTCTTTTCAACATGACAATTGTCATTACCGGAGTATTACTTCTCGGTTATGGAATTTTTCTTGAAGGGAAAAACGAAGGTATTTTAATGATCATATTTGGAATCCTTGGTATCAGTTCAGGTAAAGATGTTTGGCTGAGTTATAAAAATACTACTAATGAATCTGATTGGTTAAAACAACATATTGTGGGAATGTTATCAAGTGCTATTGCAGCTTATACCGCTTTTTTTGTTTTTGGAGGAACTAGATTTATTGGAAATTTCTTCCCTGGATATTGGGCAGTTCTTCCTTGGGTTGCACCGGGTGTGATAGGAACTATTCTAATCAAAAGGTATGTGAAAAATTATACTCGGAAAACAAAATCTGAATCTGAATCTGTAGTTGCTTAAATTCATAGCTTAGGGTTGGTAATTAGTGATTAGTTATTGGTGATCAGTTATTGGTTTACAAAAATTATACTAATCACTGATAACCAATCTCCATTAAAAAAATAAATCATGAAATCTAATCTCTCTCTAATCATAATTTTTCTATTTATTTTCAAAACAGTAGATGCTCAAGTTTATTTAGAAAAACAAACTAGACATCGTTTTGCACAAATGACTTTAGGGCTTGATGTCCAAGCGAACTTTGGAGGCAACACCTATTTCTCCAATCAAGATGGTGTAGTCGAAAAGATTTCCTTCCCTACTCTATCTCGTACTCGATTTATTATAGGAGGTACACATTTTTGGGGGCACGCAGATTTTTATGTAGCCATCCCTGTGACGGGTTCTTCTTTTACAGAAAAAAATCAAGAGGTTAAATTCCTCAGTGGTGCTGAAACTGGTTTTAAATATTATCCATTAAAAATACAACATAACAAAGTACGCCCATTTATAGGAACATCATTAACCCCTTATTCTTTCTCTCAAAATAACAATGACATTACAGATGGTATCGGACCAGAGTACAATATCAATAAATTACCACTTCGAGCAGGCTTTACATTGAACCATAAAAATCATTTAATCGAATTAGGGATGACTTATAATTATTCCAATAATTTAGATTACTATATTTCCAAAACGGAAATCACTAAAATAAAAACACCTTCTCTCTTTGTTTCTGTTGGTTACAAGTATATGTTTGATACAACTATTGGGGCAGAGAAAGATTGGGAATCTAATAGGACTCAACAAGTAACTGATGCTCTCGCAGATAAAGAAAAATTAAATGGTTTCTTTTTAGGTGCTGCAATGTCTTCTGCTTGGTGGATCGGAACATCAAATTACAATACTGATAACAGACCTTATATTCCTAAATATAGTACTAATATCATGGGAGATTTTACCGTTGGTTATTATCTTCACAAACCAGATTTGGACTTTGCTTTAAACTATCGAGGTTATCAAAAAGAAATTAAACCTTATGGAACTTATCAAAAAGCGAGTCGAAAATCTTTTGGTTTGGAAGCCAAAAAATACTTAGGAGATTATCATGGATTTGTTCCTTTCATTGGTCCAATTATGAGTTATGAAAAATTATCTTTCGAGGAAAGTATTGATAATCAAACAGATTTGATAGTTAATCAAAATAAGTTAGGATGGGGAATTACGTTTGGTTGGGATATTAGACCTAATAGAATTCAATGGTTTACGCTCCGAACGAATTTGAGATATTATCCTAACTTAAAACTAGATATCACAGGTGATTCATCTATCAATTTTAGTAATATCGAATTCAACTTTATTCAGTTTGTATTTTACCCTGGAAGGGTATTTTAGGAAGTAGGAAATAATTGCCTTGTCAAATTCTCCCTTGTTGTCCTTCTTGGAAAGCTTAGGTTCACACACAAGTATGAAGCTGCATTTTCCATAAAACATAAATTTTAAAAACTGAAGGTAGATTGGAAACACGGGTGGAGGTCCTCCCTTGAGAGTCAGAGGGCAGCGTAGGGATTTTTGCCCTTCTTCCCTCGAACTCCCAAGGGTGGACCTCCACCCACGTTTCCAATCTATCTTCAGTAATCCAGTCGAAGAACATTTTTTCAATTTTATACTCATTAAATATTTGGGTGTGAACCTAAGCTTTCCAAGAGAGGGACGGCGGAGAATTTGATTTTCTAAAACAAAACCCTTTACTTTCTGTTAAAAATTAAGAACTTTATAAAAAAACAGAAAATGAAAAAATCAACCTTTTCTATTTTACTAGGATGCCTTTTTTTATTTGTGCAATGCAAAGACGAAAAAGAGCCGATTCAGTTTACTGAACCTGACCCTCCAACTTATGAACAGATATGTCAACAGAGTGTTACAACAACTTTTGACTTCGAGAACATTGTACCTGACGGAACGATGTACGACAATAAAATAAAAGTATCTGTCAGTTTGCCAAGTTGTTATCAGCTAACTAGTGTCGTCGGAGTTGATGATCAATATGGAAGCTTTATCGTTCCAGAATTGGATATTATTTTGTCGTTTGGAATTGGCGAACCTGCAGGAACTAATGGCTTGGATGGTTCAACTACTAAAACTGAAGAGATAATAAATGGTAGACCGTTTTGGTATGAGGAAAGAGATGATAAAGTTTATTTTTCTTTTCCAACGGCAGGACCTGCCTCTTTTGTCACTTCGAATGTGGAGTATAAAGATGAGTTCGTGAAGTATCTGCGGTCGTTGACTTTTCGAACACAGTAAAAATTAAAATGCTTGTCTGATTATTACAATCAGACAAGCATTTTAATTTACAACTAAATCTATTACTTCTTCTGAAGAATGATTTTTTCTGTTTTTACTTCTTCTCCTTGAATGACATTTAGAAAATAAACACCATCTGGTTGAGCAGTCAAATCTAGTACTTCATTATAGAAACCATCAAAATCATTTACCGTTTTAGTCTGAATAATTCTTCCAGTCAAATCAGTTAAGTTCATTACGACATTTCCTTTTTCAGTAGCTGTATATTTAACTTGAGTTACTCCATTTGTTGGATTAGGATAAATTGATAAATCCGCACTCCAAGTATTTTTCGTTACTACATTTTCTAATACTACAGGTTGCAAATCAGAAGGTTTCCAAGAAAGCTTTTTGTGCAAACGGTAACCCAAAGTAGGCTCAAGCGTTTGATCTTCATCAGCTCTCACAACATCCACTTCTAATAAATCTCCTGGATTTGATTTGCTAATTGCTTTAGTCAAATCACAAGGTGTATAAATTTCATAATCGTCAATTAAAGTAATTACATCTCCAATTTGAAATCCATATTTCTCCGCAGATGAACCTTCTATAACATTAGTAATACGGGCCCCTGTAAAATCATCCATTGCCACTACTCCTACTCCTAAGAAAGGAGATTTGTCAACAGCAGTTATTACTTGTCTAAAGGTATTACCAGCAACAGTTTCTTTTAAATTTTTACTTCGAAAATGCCAAGTCAATTTTTCATTATTGACGGTACCGCCACCATTGACTATAATATCTTTATCTCTATTTTTTGATAAAAAATCAGCTACATCAAACTGATAAGCTTCTTCTCCTCTTAAGTTAATTTGTTCTCTTTGATTGGAATCTGCTGCTTTTTTATAAGTAATCAAAAGCATCGCGTTAGTCACCTCATCTTTTTGAGCAAATAAGCTCGTTGAAGTAAAGGCACAAAGTAGTAGAAATGTACATAAGTACTTGTAATTCATGTTCATGTGAATTTGAGTTTAAATAATGTGTTTAAAAGCGGTAGATTGTAGAAATGTTAGTTTGGAGCTAAAAAGAACGATTATTCATCAATAAAATAAGCGAATATCGTACCAAGTTGGAGGGGAAATAATAGGAAATATAGGTTCCAGAACTACCCTATATTATTACTTTTTTTCATCAAAGTCAATTAAATAATTGCACCTGTTTCGTGCAACAATTTAATAGAACTCTTCGTCTCTGCCTGTTCTACATTCTATCCTATTATTAGACGCTGAGGATCATGAATAGTCACGATTAATTTAACATTGGTTGAAGCACATCTGTCTTTACTGGAATAGAAAAATAAAATGTCGTCCCTACTCCATGTTCAGATGATAACCAGATTTCACCACCATGTTTTTGAACGATTTTCTTACACGTAGAAAGTCCAATTCCAGTACCTTCATATTCTTCTCTAGTATGTAATCGTTTGAACATTTCGAAGACTCTTTCTTGGTGTTCTGGAGCAATCCCAATTCCGTTATCTTGAATAGAAAAGATATGCTTTCCATCTTTTAATTCACAATCAATAATCACTACCGGATCTCGCTCTCCTCTAAACTTCAATGCATTACTAATTATATTTTGAAAAAGCTGAACCATTTGGGTATGATTAGAAAGTATAGATGGAATCTTATTTTGCCGAACTTGAATTATTCCATTCTCATCTTCTAGCCGCTTGGATAAATTTGAACGTACAATTAATAACACATCATTTACATCTATTGTATTTTCCATAGAACCGTTCTTTCCTACTTTAGAATAATCCAATAAATCATCCAATAATACATTCATCCTCTTGGCAGCGTCCGTTACAAAAAACATAAATTCTTGCCCCGTTTCATCAAACATATCATTATACCTTCTCTTCAATAAAGAGGTATAAGAATTAATCATCCTTAAAGGTTCTTTTAAATCATGAGAAGCTACGTAAGCAAAATTTTCTAAGTCTTCATTAGAATCTTCAAGCTGTTTATTCTTCAATGCTATTTCTTCATTTTTCAAACCGAGTATTGAATTATTATTTTCTAACAATATATTTACTTCCAATAATTGATTTTGAGTTTCATGAAGTGTCGCATTTTGATATTCTATTTTTTCATTTTTCTCCTCTAATAAAATATTTGTTTTCTTCTGTAAATTCAATCTACTTTTTACTAACCAAAAAGAAATTAACAATACCAAACCCAAAAACAACATTAGATACGATTGTAATTGTTGAATTTCTTTTCGTTGTTCTAAAATATTATTTTGAGAGGTTAACAGAGCTATTTCACTTTCCTTTTTTTCTAGGTCAAACTTCTTTTTAGCTTGTCCCATCTCCTCAACGGTCTTATCATTTATCACAGAATCTCTGAGTTCCGTATACTTTCTTAGATAATTATGGGCTTTGGGATATTCATTAAGAGAAACATAAATTTTTTCAAAAGCTTCATATGTTTCCATCATTCTAGTTCGACTACCTATACTCTTAGCCAACTCCAAAGCTGACTCTGCATGAGGTATCGCTTTGTTTGGCATTTCACATTCTAGATAAACATTTGTTAATCCTAAACGCGAACCAATCATCCCCCATTTATCATTTAACTTTGTTTTAAGCTGAAGTGATTCTTGTAACATTGCTTTTGCAAGTTTCATTTCTCCTTGAGCCAAATGAACATATCCTAAATTCCCAAGTGAGTATGCCACACCTAAATCATATTCTAACTCCTTAGCCATCTCTAATCCTTTTTTTCCATATTCAGAGCTTTTGTCATAATCTTTTATTTCCATATAAGCACTTCCTATGGCTGCATAGCTCGCGTAAATCAATCGCTTATCATTAATCGCTATATATATTTCTTGCGCTTTTTTGTAATTCTTTAAAGATTGTTCAAATCTTCCTTGATAAAAAAAGATACTTCCGATTACATAATAATCTCGACCTATGCCTGAAGAATCTTTTTCTAAAGTATGAAAATGTAAGGCGTCTAAAACGGATTGATAAGCTTTTTGATATTTCCCTAAAGACTTGTAAATACTACCGATGTTATTATGAGCATTCGCAAGTTCTGAGTTACTAGCGATTTCTTTGTGGGTATCTATTACCTTAGTAAAAAGCTCTAAAGCTTTTTCGTAATTATTGAGTCTTGTATTGACTCTACCCAATCCAGATAATAATTGAATATAAACTGAGGTCTCTTGCTCAACGGTTGGGACTTCGAGTCCTAATTCAAAAGATTCGAATGCCTTGGGATAATTGTCGTTTGAAAAATACTCATTACCAATTTCGAGATGAAGAGCAGCTAGATTAGAAAATGATTTTTGTGTAGCAAATGATTTCACCTCCGTCAATAAACTATCTAATGTATTAGCATATGATGGCAAGACCATCAATAAAACTATTACACTAAGAAGAATATTTTTAGGAGAAGTCATAAAAATTTTAAATTAGAGAGTACCTATATCTCAGTACAACAAATGTGCTTAAAACTAAAAGAAGTGGGAGTAAACAAAATTTATTCCCACTTCTTCTAAATTCAATTTTAATTGTTATTAAAACTTAATTTCTTTCTTTCCTTGATCTACAGGTGGTGGGCAATTTTTTCCCTCTTTTCTAAGCATGTTTCCCATTCCTTTCCCCTTGAGCGTTTGTTGCTCTTTAGTAGTTAATAGATTTTTTGATAACTTTTCTTGAAGTTGAATTAATGTAGTCATGTTGTAATAAATTTGATGATTAATAAATGAGGGAGAGTTATTATAAAATATTGTGTAATTTCTATTTGAAGATAGCGCAAAAGAAGAGGGAAAGAGATTACTCTTTAGAGGGAATATTAGATTAGTAAGTTAGATTGGATTCTACTAGATTTAGGCAATTTCTATGCCAACAAGAGAATAAGTATCAAGCACTTATAGGGACTTATTAATGTTATTTCAAAATCTTTAGTAAAGACTTTATTCAATATATCATTTCAAGTTTTAATCGTTAATTAGTTTACAAAGGACTTAGTAAATTTTAAAGTAAATAAACTACCTTTGAACCCTTAATCAGAATAGTTGTTGTAAGAAAAATGAAGCATCTTTCCGTCCTAAATAAATATTTCTTTAAATATAAATGGCATTTAACCATTGGGTTTATAATGGTTGCCTGTGCCAATTACTTTAATGTACTCAAGCCACAAATGGTTCGAAATGCATTAGACTTAGTCGTAGACAATTTGAAAATATTCAATATGTACGACGGGTTTGAAATGCAAAACGACCTGTTTACGGAAATTGGAAAGACATTGTTATTTTTTGGAGGACTCGTTTTAGTCTTGGCTATTATCCAAGGAGTCTTTATGTATTTTATGCGTCAGACGATCATCGTGATGTCTCGACTCATTGAGTATGATATGCGAAAAGAAATTTTTGAACATTATGAAAAACTAAGTCTCGCATTTTACAAAAGAAATAATACGGGTGACCTAATGTCAAGAATCACAGAAGATGTGACCAAGGTTAGAATGTATGTAGGTCCTGCGATTCTTTATGGATTCAATTTGACGACTTTAGTTGGGTTTGTTCTTTATTCTATGTGGAGTGTAAGTCCAGAGTTGACGTTATATGCCATGGCGCCGATGCCTATACTTTCAATTTCTATTTATTACGTCAGTAATTTAATCAATAAAAAGAGTGGCGTTATTCAAGAAAAATTAGCGGGTCTAAATAGTACAGCGCAAGAAACTTACTCTGGTATGCGGGTCATCAAGTCTTATGTCCAAGAAGATCAGATGGGGAAATACTTTACCTCCGAATGTCAAACTTACATGGACAAGACACTAGACTTAGCCAAAACGAATGCCTTCTTTTTTCCACTGATGATTTTATTGATTGGTGCTAGTAATATATTGACGGTTTATGTAGGAGGGATCTTAGTTGCAAAAGGTTCGGTTACGCCAGGTAATATTGCAGAGTTTGTAATTTATGTAAATATGTTAACGTGGCCAGTTACTGCTGTGGGTTGGGTGACTTCAATTATTCAACAAGCTGCTGCTTCGCAAAAACGAATCAACGAATTTTTGCAAATCCAACCAGAAGTTGAAAACCCAGTAATTCGTCCAGAGGAAATCACAGGTGATATTGAATTTAAAAATGTGACGTTCGATTATCCAGATTCTGGAATCACTGCCTTGAAAGATGTTTCTTTTCATTTGAAAAAAGGACAAAAGATGGCAGTTATTGGAAAAACGGGTTCTGGCAAAACGACAATTGCAGATTTATTGGTAAGAATGTATGATATCACAAGTGGAGAATTATTAATTGATGGAAAAAATATCCAAACCATCGATTTATCAAACCTTCGTCAAAATATTGGATATGTTCCTCAAGATGTATTTCTTTTTTCAGATACCATTTCTGGAAATGTCGCTTTTGGAAAAAGAAAGGCTGAACAAAGCGAGATCGAACAATTCACCAAATATGCAGCCGTCTATGAAGACATCGCCACACTTCCTGAAGGATTCCAAACTATGGTCGGAGAACGTGGTGTAACGCTCTCAGGAGGGCAGAAACAAAGGGTTTCGATAGCACGGGCGTTTATCAAGGATCCAAGCATAGTCATCCTAGATGATTGCTTATCTGCGGTAGACACTAATACCGAACAACAAATCCTAGGATACATCAATGGAGCCATTTCTGACCGCACAAGTATCATCATTACCCATAGGATTTATGGTCTTTTGAGCTTTGACAAAATAATTGTTTTGGAAGAAGGACGCATCGCAGAAGAGGGTACACACGAAGAATTACTGGAGAATAAAGGGTTTTACTACGAAATGTATGAAAAACAACGTTCAGAAGATCAGCAAATTAAATTGTGATATTTTTTTTTTTTTTAAACAAATAATTACATTTGTAAGGCTAGAATTAGTTTTTAGCAAAAGCAAGGAGTAAAAACAGCATTTTTAAGCGTTTTATTTCAAGCAAATATCAATTTTTCACCAAACCTTAATATTGTGGATAACGAAAACCCAAGAAAATTTGAGAGTGTATTTTCTAAGAAAGTACGAGCAGGAAGAAGAAGAACTTATTTCTTTGATGTGCGCAGAACTAAAGGTGATGACTATTACTTGACCTTGACTGAAAGCACAAGACGAATTAATGGCGATGGCTATGAACGACA
>JAVCKV010241176.1:0-15602 GCA_032274145.1 Herpochondria borealis | reverse complement strand
AGGCGAATCCAGTACTGCGACTAGTCACAGGTGCGAGTGGGTCGGGTTGTTCATTGATGCCATCAAGAACAGGCGCTGTAGGAATAGATCCAATGTTATTGATATTGTGCTTATTTTCGTTATTGTGGCTGCGAGGTGGCAGCTTTAGCCGTGGCAATTGGGATAGTTAGGATAAATTTTGTACCGGAACCCACTATCGACGTAACGCTAATCACTCCACCAATTCGTGTTACAAGACGCTTAACTATACCAAGCCCGCTTCCGTTTTTAAGAAGCATTGAATTCGATGATACTTCAGAGTAGTTGGACTGATCGAATATACTGCCAATTTGAGCAGGCTCAATTCCGACACCATTGTCTTGAACAGAAATTAAATATTTACCTAGATCTTCACTGACTTTAATTTCTATTTTAACAATTTTTTTATCGCAGTACTTTATAGCATTAGAAACTAGGTTGATAAAAATTTGCTCTAGGACTGTTTGGTCAATCCAAAGATTTACATCGTATGAGGGATAGTCAAACTCTACTTTTTCAGACTGCAGTATGACCTGCTTTACTACCGACATAATATCTTCCAATCGACAGGAGTTAGCAATATAACCGTTAACACTCTGTGATGAATAAAGTGCAAATAGATTGTCAACATAGAGCGAGAGGGCGCTCACAGAGCCGCCAACCTGATGCAGCATCTCTTTTGCGTCAGCATCCAACACGGCTTCATTGGCTTCACCCAAGAGTTCCATTAATAAGCCAATACCATTCAATGGAGACTTAAGGTCATGTGATACAGCCGCAGCAAACTGAGCTAGCTCTCTATTTTTCTCGTTTAGATCATGGTTGGCCTTTTTTAAAAGTTCGTTAACATCTCTAAGAAGCAACAAATTCATTACTTGCTTGCCTAAGGTAATTAAGGCTTTCTTGGAGGTTTCGTCTAGTGCGCGAACGTGATTATCAAACACACAGAGTGTGCCTATCTTATAACCATCTGGTGTTTGCAAAGGGACACCGGCGTAGAAGATTGCACCCTGTTCTGAAACTAACGGATTATCGTGAAACCTATCGTCAAGTCGCGCATCTTCTACGACTAAAATATTTTCATCCGTATTACACGTATGTCCACAAAATGAAATAGACCTTGGAGAATCAGTAATTTCTACTCCGTGGCTTGATTTCATCCAATTTCGATCTCGATCAAGAAAAGCGATCAACGAGATAGGAGCGCTGGAAATATATGACATCAAGGCTGTTATGTCATCGAAGTCTGGTTCGGGGGCTGTGTCAAGAATTTGATAGCGATTGAGGGCGGCCTGACGATCGTTCTCGAAGTCCGGAATTGAGGGTTCGATCATGACGTAGGTTCTATAAAAAGGAGGCAAGATGCGATTATCAGATAAAAAACGTAGTAAAGGAAGCTGTCATACGAGCAATTAGCGAGAAAGAGTCATTTTCCAGAAGTTTCACGAGATTGATGGATATTTGGACCCATTGGAACGGTAAGGCGCTATAAAAGATGACGCTCCGGCGTACCTTTTTTGTGGCTTCTGAGAAGATCCTTATCACGGGTAGTGGAAAGGGGGTGTTCTCTACGGTTCAAACGAAGCCGTGAGCAGCATTCATAGCCAAAGGCTGCAAGTAAAATGTTAAACGAGCAATAGCTGGTATAATGTACAGTTAATAATAACCTGTAGATCGGAGGGGACCATGCCAGAAAAAAATGTTACCGGTAGGTGTGAATGTGGAGAGGTTGCATTCACTGTCGAAAGTCCTCGCGAGACAGTCACTGTCTGCCATTGTGGACAATGTCGGCGTACCAGCGGACATTTGTGGGCTTCGACTCACGCTCTGTACGAAAACGTCGTTTTTTTGAAACAGAGCGGTCTCGAATGGTACGCCTCCTCTGATAATGCAAAGCGTGGTTTTTGTCGTTGCTGTGGCTCAAGCTTATTTTATAGAACGAACGATGAAGATGGAGTAGGCATAGCGGCAGGTTGTTTGGACGGACCAACAGGCCTTAAGATTAGCAAGCATATTTTTGTTGCAGATAAGGGTGACTACTATGAGATCACTGACGACAAACAGCAATTTTAATATTATCGAATCTAATATTCTAATTAGGTACTTTGCCTCAAACGCATGACATCATAAAGGGTTTCAGATGATGGTGATTTTGACGGCCCAGTGTAATAGTAATTATGGTTAATCCAATGATAGAGCTCACACCCTTTTCAGGTTTGGTCTGGCGAATTATTTTTGCTGACCAATTCGGACAAGTGTGTGAACCTGTCAATTCTCCCGTTGGACGTTTTCATCATAGCGAGCAAGTCGCTCTATATACGTCGTGTACTGAAGAGGGAGCTGGTGTAGCAATCAAGCGCTACCTGACATCAGATGACCCAGCGCGGATCATAGTTCCTCTTCAGATTAATGTAGATAGAGTCTATGATATTCGAAAGACAGATATGTCGAGTAAAGCATCAGTCGTATGGCAAGATTGTGTTGCCAAGGGTGATCGCGCGCCAACATGGGCTTTTTCAGATGTAGCACGAGAAGCTGGGGCTCAAGGTATGTTCTATGCCTCGCGGTCAAGGCCTGACTTGTCCCACTTTGTTTTGTTTGATGTATCTACAGGTATTGTTCATCAAAATGGTGAAAGTAAAACTTGGGATCATATGAGCTCTCAGGGGGGCTGCTAGTCATGGCTGAACTTCGCAAAAAACTGATCGCCAAACTGGAGAGAATACCGGGCATTGATATACATCTCTGGAAACCAGATCGAGACTTCTTGGTCATTGATTACAACGGCAAAGAAATTGCTCATTTCCACGGGAATAACGAATTGGACGTTAGGCTGTCTCCGGAGGTGGTAAAGCGCGACGGGCTTAAACAGGACCCAAACCGTGTGGGGCATCTAAATCGAAAAAATGGCGGTACTTGGCTGGTTGTTCGCTTTACTCGAGAGAGTCATCTTATTGAGATGGAACGTCTTGTGAAGATGGCAATTAAATTGAGATAGTAGAAGCGTGTAAAATTCATCGATACATTCTATGAGTCTCGATAATGGTATCGAAAGCAAAACTTTACTCGCAACTCGGCAGTATGGAAGAGGAGCTACAGGAGCGAATCATTCCGCATCTTGAAAAAGCAGTAGCAGGGCATAACGATTTAATTTTCTGCACGACTGAATTTAATCAATTGAAAGAATCAAAATTCAAGGCTGATCCTGAAACTGAGGCATTGATTCAGCTTGGCAGAAAAATTCTCGCTATGCGTGAAAAATTAGGTGAATCAACAGACGGGACTATCGCCGAGCGAATCTGCTGGTTTTGTAGAAAGTGGGGCGGGGGAAATGCAGGTGATGGGAAAAAAACGCAAAAGCTAGCGCAAGAATTTCTTCAGGAAATTTCACGGGGATAAGTTTATCCGGTGTAAAAAATAGATATGAAATTCGTACTTCTAATTTTTAATATAAAAAGTAACACCAATATAGGACAGCTTATTAGAACGGCTAATGCTTTTGGTGCCGAAGAAATTTGCGTCATTGGAAGAAAGAAGTTTTCGACCTATGGTAATCAACGTACTTCTAGTACAACAAAGTTTCGTCATTTTTACCTGATAGACGATGCTATTTCTCACTATAAGCAACATGAATATGATTTTGTGGGAATTGAAATTACGGATCAATCCTTCTCAATCAATGATAAAGAATTTACTAAAAACACTGTTTTTATCCTGGGTAACGAAGGTGCAGGAATTAACGAATCTATTTTAGCTAAGTGCGATTACTGTGTGTACATTCCGCAGTTTGGTTCTGGTGCGTCAATCAATGTGAATGTAGCTAGTGGCATTGTTTTCAATGCGTTTACGAAAAACAATGATACTCACAATGACATTGATGGTTTCAAGTTTAGTGCTAAAAAAATATAGCAGCCTTCAACTTCCATATCGATCAATTGTCGCGCTTCAATAACTACGACTGTGTAGTTTCGGAAAAACAGCTGCTCAGTGGCGAGCAGCATGTCGATTGTGGTTGGTCTCTCTTTACCTTGGACTCGTACCGTCGCTATCAAACTCTGTACCTACTAACAATGATATATCGTCCATTATTTCAGGTGCTAGCGCACCGAATGAGAGTGCGGCTGCTAATTCCTCTACCTGTTTAGCTGTGCGTGCACCGGGTATCGGAATATTCTTGTCCGATTTAGACCAGAGCCAGGCCAGTGCCCCTTGGACGGGTGTTCTGCCTCCAGTTTGTAAAAGTTCGCGAATGACATTGAAGCGATCCAAGTGTTTTGGGTTCGGTTTGCCCTCTATGTAGTATTGGACCCAGCCTTGTTGGTTGCCACGAACGTCATCGCTAGAGAGTTTAGAGTCACCCGTGTACTTTCCTGATAGAAGTCCCATAGCCAGAGGTGATCTTATGAGTGCATGCAGTTTGCTTTCTAGTAGAAGGTTTTGCATATTTGGTGCATCCATGAATACATTCATGGCGTGCTCTACTGCCGTAAATCCCTCTCGGAGTTTCATAGCTTCAACATTTTTTAAATAGTCAGTGCTCCATCCATAGGTTTTAATTTTCCCGCTCTGTCGTGCTTTTTCCATTTCATCGAATAGATGTTCAGCCTCATGTATCGGTATATCGTTTGGATGAAATAGGAGTAGGTCAATTGAATCTCTATCAAGACGTCTTAAACATTCTTCTATCGCCGGCAGAACAGATGCAGGGTCTGTATCAGCGTCGAATAAAGTCTTTGTTTTTTCATCTATGGGAAGACCAATTTTAGTCACCACCAGTGCGTTAGGTTTGTCTTTCAGAGCTTTGGCAAGTAATCGTTCTGAATGCCCTGCACCGTACGCTGCAGCTGTGTCGAAAAGCGTAATGCCGTTTGCATAGGCAGCGTCAATCGCTCTAATTGATTCCTTATCATCGGAGTTGGTATAGCCTAAGGATTGGCCGTCCGAAGCGAACATCTTTCCGCCAATAGGCCAGCAACCCAATCCAAGTGGTGAAATATCAGTATTTAGAAAGTCCATTGAATCTGTCCGTTTGTTTGTGTGCGCAGATAAAACCATTTTTTGATTGCACTAACAATGGTTTTGAATGTAACGTTCGTTTCATGAATGAAACGAACTTTGATTGGGATGATTTGCGGCTTTTTCTCGCGGTAGCTCGTATGGGCGGGCTTGCCGCTGCCGCTGCGTCAACAGAAAAGAGTGCGCCTACGCTTGGACGACGCATGCTGGCCCTGGAAGAACGGCTGGGTCAGGAGCTTTTCAAGCGAATGCCGCGAGGCTACGAATTGACGGAAGAGGGTCAGGCGCTTTTAGAAACAGTCACAACCTTAGAAAACGGCATAAGTCCAATTGCGAACTCTAGCTCGCAAGCTTCTGTTCGCCGTATAAAAATTTCAGCGGGTACTTGGGTGACTCACTTACTCAGCGGGTACGTTTCAAGTTTGATTGATGATAAGTCGATTGTTTTACAATTCATATCGGCTGATCACGTTCTCGATATTGGGCACCGTGAAGCGGTGATAGGGATAAGGAATCATAGGCCTGAACAAATCAGTCTTGCAGGTCGGCATACCAAGAAAATACGATTCGCTGTGTATACTGCCGATGAACGTATTGATCGTTGGATTTGTGTGCTTGGAGGGACACCTTCAGCACGTTGGACACGTGAGAATATTGAAGGCTCTCATTGCATAGAAGTGAGTAATCCTCGCAATGCATTGGATATGGCCGTGGCAGGTATCGGTAAAGTTGTGTTACCTACGTTTGTGGGGGATAGGACAAAAGGTTTGTATAAAATTTCAGATGAAATTGTGGAACTTGAGCATATGCAATGGCTTGTAACTCATCATGAAGAACGGCACAATCCACAAGTGCGACAAGTGATCGATAAGTTGTTTGAAATACTGGTATCCATCGATTAAATTTGTGTTTATTTCTTTGTATTAGTGGTAGGAATTGGACAAGCTAATTAAGAAATAGCGTCAAAGCCACTGAATTTAATTGCAACGGTAATTGATTGAACTGAGATTTGAAAAATGAAAGTTAAGCGCATCGTGTCCAATATAAAAACGACGAAGGATGCTGCTGCATCAGATTTTTACGCCGAGATTTTTGATCTAGAGCTGTTAATGGATCATGGGTGGATTCGCACGTTCGGCACAGACGAGAAAATGAGTGTTCAAATCAGTATTGCCTCCGAGGGTGGATCGGGAACTGAAGTTCCAGATTTATCAATTGAAGTAGATGATATTGAATTAGCTTTACGCAGAGTGAGCGAAGCTAATATTGCGATTGAATATGGTCCAAAGACTGAGCCTTGGGGTGTACGAAGGTTCTATATTCGAGACCCTTACGGTAAATTACTCAACGTAATGCAGCATCAATAGCACTCCCTCCTTCAATCCGCTTCCTGTAAAATTCCTATGGAAGGGTTTGATTCGCAGTACAGCGACTTGCCAGACTATATTCTTAGGCGGGAGACAACACTCTTTGATGAATTAGCAATCTGGAAAAAGATTTTATTGCAAATTGAATTTAAGAACGTTTGATTTTTAAAAAATGCAAGACAAGCAGAGGAAGTATCGGTGCGTATAAGAGAAGCAACGGACGAAGACTTCGATAACCAAGTTTGGAATAAATGAATGTCGAATAATTTATCAATTCGCGCATACACGCCGGTAATTCGTTCGCACAAGCATGAGTTCCATCAGATTGTTCTGCCTCTTCATGGGGTAATGGAGATAAGTGTCAATAGCTGTAGTGGGGTGATTGGTGTTGGACAAATAGTCATTATTCAAAAGGGTAGCGACCATAGTTTTAAAGCGCATAAACAATCTCGATTTCTAGTTGTAGATATTGACGACCTTCCTAAGAACGCGCTGTCGCTCGACTCTCCATTTGCTGCGATATCCGAATCAATGCGTTCTTACTGCAGCTTTGTAGAAGTCCAGCTGCAGCACCAAATCAACACAGAGCTGGAAGAAGGCATGTTAAATCTGCTTAGAGATCTGCTAGCCCAACAGGACTTTGTGCCGAGAATTAGCAATAGAATCACACGCGTACTGGCCTATATTGAAAATAATCTTTCGGATGTGTGTTCACTTGATGAATTAGCATCGCAAGCTAATCTCAGCAAAAGTCATTTCAAGACTGAATTCAAAAACCAGACTGGGCAATCTACGGGCAAGTATTTAGTGATGCGCCGAATGGAGAAAGCGCGTGCGTTACTTACGAATACAGATCTACCCGTAAATATGGTTGCAGAAAGAGTTGGGTACTCAAATCAATCGGCCTTCGCACGGCGTTTTTCAACGTACTTTGGCGAACCACCCAATCGTTTTATGTCGCGCTAACTCTAAATCAGTCCTATCGGCAAACATAACCGTCCTTTAGGCACATTTCAATGTTGATAGTCTTCCTATAATTTAATCATTGAAACCGTTTACTTCGAGATATTCCATGACCAAAAAGCTCACTGACTACAGCGCACTGACGTTCGACTGCTATGGAACCATGATTGACTGGGAAAGCGGTATTTGGGATGCATTACAACCTTTGATATTGAGCAACAAACGCGATGACATAACCCGAGAAATCGCTCTCAATGCATTTGCGCGAATCGAAACGGCTCAGGAGCTCTCTACACCGACAATGCTATATCCAGAGTTGCTGTCCAATGTACACAGAACAATCGCTGCTGAATTTGCTATGGACAGTAGTGATGCCTTTGATCGATCATTTGGCTCTTCGGTTCCGCACTGGCCAGCCTTTCCGGATTCAGCGGACGCATTACGCATACTTAAGAAGCACTTCAAGCTGGTTATTCTCTCGAATGTAAATGTGGATGGATTTGTCCAATCAAACAAGAAGCTTGGCGTTGAGTTTGATGCAGTGTATACGGCTGAGAACGTTGGGTGTTACAAGCCAAAATCCGAAAACTTTGACTACCTGCTGACGCATATGAAGTCAGACCTTGGCATCGAGCCTAATCAGATTCTCCACACTGCGCAGAGCTTACACCATGATCATGTACCCGCAACAAAGGCTGGCCTTGACAAAGCCTGGATAGATCGACAGGGGCTCGCAAACAGTGAAAATTGGGGCGCTACTGCCATCGTTGAAAATCGACCCAATGTGGATTTTACCTATTCCACGTTGATGGAAATGGCCCAAGCTATTCAGGAAGCGTAAGCCTGCGGGCGGTGATCAAGCTCTAGCTTTGGGCGGTTTATACATCAGCTTTTGAGTGAGATCTCAGCTTTGTAAAATTACTCAATGGCTTGGTTGATGAACCGCCCCATTTGCTTGGTAGTGACACGTCTACCTATAAGTGGTTGGCCTACACAAGAATCGAATTTAGAACTTTAAGAATCTACACACGTCGTGTGTAGTCTTTGAATTTGAAATCAGCCAAATAATTCGACAAATTCTCTAACTTCGGTGCTGATAGCGTCTTTGTTTAGTAGCTGCCCAAAAAGCATTTCATCACTATGACTGTTTGCTAGGCCAAGGACTGTTCCTAACACTGATCCTCTGTGGGCATTTTCTCCGCCTAGGTTTGTATTTATTAACATTGCGTCATCAGGCGTCTCGCAATACTTAGCCGCTAGGTAACAAACAGCAGGCCATGAGTCGGTGATATAGCAGGCTGTTGAGTACAGTTGACCCACAACGGCTGAATCGGGAACCTTCCCTGCAAGCAATTTAGTGAGGTTTGTACCTGGTATCGCTCGACCAGCTTCAATAAAACTATTGACCACATTCGTTGTTGTCATATCAGCAGAGGAGGTGGGTGCGTTATCGGTCGCATCTGCATGTAATAACGTGTGAAGAAGTTCTACATAGGCGCAAACTACTTTCATTAAAAATTCATCAGGGTGAGTAAGCTCTACATGATCACAACAGATCGATTGGGTGTGCTCCAGAGTATGGTTCTTAAATAAAGCGAATGCCAAGGGCGCAACCGTAACGAGTGCTCCCATAGAGGGTGTGTCATGAGTGACAGCACCGCACTTATCTGATGCCATTCCCTTTTTAAGATTGGCAAAATATCCTCGATGGTACGATTCAGCGTAGGTATCGGGGTGTCTCGCAGGGTCTGCTGTCATGAAAGCGATGTAGTCATCAATCCACAGAGCTTTGTCGTATCCCTGATTACTGGTCAGGTGACGCAACATTAGACGAGCACAGTACGCATTAAGGGTGTTGTCTCCCGCCTGCAAGCCGTGGTGGTAGTGCGTTCGATTTCCACCCCAGAGATCTCTTTTACCCTTAAGTATGATATCCCCAACGACTTCGCCCTCTAAGGCATATTGATTACGCGCGGATGATGGACGGTGCATTGATTTTGAAGGTTTAGCTCGCTGCCTGCCACCAGCACTTGTAGAGTGCAGTGACATTATCGAGCTAGGATGGTCGTCTGGGGCCGCTTCCATCTTACGTATGCCGTTAGGAGGGAAGTAGCTCAGAATATCTGAGGTTCGGTAAAACCAGTGCACGGGCATAGAAAGCGCGTCGCCAACAAATAGATTGTGCAGTGAATAAGTGATACGTTGGGTAGTTTGGTTCATGTATTTTTTACGGCGTTGTTGGTTCAACGGATCTATACTGGACCCAACGGATAAAGGAGGCGCAGTTAATGAAAAATGATCAATCAAAAGATCCTCTACATGGTGTGACGCTTGAAACTATTGTAAGAACTCTCGTTGATCATTTTGGTTGGGAAGAGTTGGCTAGCCGGATCAGCATTAATTGCTTTAAGAGCGATCCAAGCATCAAATCATCACTGAAGTATTTACGTAAAACGCAGTGGGCAAGAGATAAGGTTGAAGCCTTATATATTTCTATTGTTTGATTTATGGTGGCTCATGCTAAACCGAAAAAATGAAGCAGCCATTGACTAATGAAAATACTGACAATATCTGGGAGTCTGAGAACAGGCTCTAGCAATTCCTTTTTACTCCAATCGATTGCCGATCGCGCAAAGCCAGAATTCGATTGTAAGGTACTGACAGGTCTCGCCTCACTGCCTATTTTCTCCCCTGATTTGGAAGGTGCAGAAACACCGACTGAGGTCGTTGATTTTGTGTCAAGTGTCGCAGAGGCAGACGGCATAATTATCTCTAGCCCAGAATACGTACGCGCAATTCCCGGAGGTCTAAAGAACGCTATAGATTGGCTCGTCTCTAGAGATGAAATTATTCATAAGCCTATTGCCGTTGTTCATGCATCTCAAAGAGGTGACGACATGCTTAACTCACTTAGGTCTGTCCTTGCCACGGTATCCCAGCAATATTGCAGCACGTGCTTTCTTAGAATTCCACTTATGGCTAAGTCAGTCGACGAAATGCAGGCCATTGTGGGTTCGCCTGAAAATACGGAGCTCATTGGAAGATTCGTTCGAGACTACCATCAACATATATTGAGTCAGAGTTAAGCTAAGTGGGCACCCATTAGAACTATTGCCTAAGGTTAAATATCAACGTAGCGAAGACTAAGAATCCAATTTAATTGCTGTGGAATACGAGAAACGGGATCCTCGCTGCCAGGTAGTCCCAAACTGATGCTTGCGCCTGATCGATAAACTAAATCGTAGAAGGGTTCCGGAATGCTATCGGTTGGCACTGCATTGATAAAAGCGGCTGACACTGTCACCAAGACCGAAGTTGCAGAAACACCGAATACAGGTTCTTCGACAGTGCCTATGTCTTCTGTAACGCCAATGAGCAAGAGTTCTGTAGAGAAGCCCGTTGAGCAGCCAGCAGTTTCGTAGGAACGTTGAATATAGAATGTTTCACTTCCACGGCGTTTGTAAGTGTTCCTTTGATAGGTATCAAAACCCTCGGCGTCGTTATAAAAACAGGTAGTGCTCCAAACACCTTCTACCGACCCTGCCGGAGGTAGGTTTGGGTCTAGTTCTGTCTCGATTGGAGGCCCCAGAATAACCGCGTCGTCATCATCCGAGGATGAACCACCACAGCCCAATAAGGCCAGAGGAAGTAGAATTACTCCGAGGGTTGACAGTAGCTTAGGCTTAGTGGCGACCATGGATTAGTTATTCTGGGATTTATATTCGCCGCTAGGATACTACAGGCGTCTCCTTCTCAGCCCTGCATCGGTTCACAGCTATGCATCGAAGGTGTGTTCAATAACGAAGACCATTTGTCTCTTTCGACAAGGTTTACTCGCAATTAGAGCTATAAACTTGTATTTGAAAACACAAATGGAGAGGAAATTCAGTCTAAGAGTTCTTAGTATTCTTGG
This sequence comes from Herpochondria borealis, assembly GCA_032274145.1. Classification (NCBI taxonomy): domain Eukaryota; phylum Rhodophyta; class Florideophyceae; order Ceramiales; family Ceramiaceae; genus Herpochondria; species Herpochondria borealis. Next base: position 4,325 of record JAVCKV010241176.1, on the reverse strand, counting down.
CATATTTTGCGAAACGAGTTTCAACAATGCCAATACTCTATGATTACCTGCCTTCTCAAAACGCATGGAAAATACGCCTCCTTCTGAGCCAATTAGATCAGCCCTATACTCAACAGTTCGTTAGTATATTTGAAGGGGAGGGGCAGCAAGAGGAGTTCCTTTCTATCAATCCAACAGGTGCAGTGCCGGCGCTAAAACTTGACGACGGAGCTGTCATTGCGGAATCGAATGCCATTCTTATATATCTGGCTAGAGACACGCCATTCCTACCCTCAAATAATGTCTTGCAAGCGCAAGTTCTGCAATGGTTGTTTTTTGAGGCAGATTACGTCCAGTCAAGTGTAGCGACGCTTCGCCATTGGGTATTAACGGGTAAAGACCAGAATAGGTCCAAAGATATGCTGCAAAATAAGCGAGAGGCTTCACAACGAGTGTTGGCTATCCTTAACAAGAGGCTATGTGATAATTTGTTTTTGGCGGGCCAGAAATATTCGATAGCGGATATATCTGTTTTCGCCTATGTACACCTCTCTGAAGATGCTGGAGTGTCACTAGAAAAATATGGGAATGTGCAGCGATGGATTGATGCCGTAAAGGCACAACCTAGGTTTTTGCATGAGGTGTATCCTTACTCAATTGATGAATATTCTGCGAGAGAGCTTTGAGATTGGTAAGGTGCTGGTAGATCATTCTTTCGACACTATTATCATCGATAAAAAGCTATGAGTGCTGAATTTAAACAACGTTGTGTTCAGATTTGCGAACAAAAAATCCAACAAAAGGGTGACGACGTTGGATTGTCTTTCTATGCGTTTTTTAAAAATAAGAATGATAATCCAAAGGAGCTTATGGCTGCCGCAACCTGGTGGATTCAGACTCATCAACTTGATCATTTTGAGAAAGCAGCCAAGATTCGTAAAATGATGTTAGAGGATATCTGAGAGTATCATGAGCCACGATATCGCCTTCCTGCACACAGCAGACGTTCATATTCCAACTTTTCAAAAGTTGGTTGAAAGTAACGACCCTTCTATTCGGGTGAGACACGATGTAAAGACAGAGCTGTTGTCTAATGCTATTCGTGATGGAATCACCGAAGAATTGATAAGTGATGTAGAAGAAGCAATGAGAGAAGCTGCTGCTTCAAACGCTGAAGTTGTTGTCTGCACATGTTCAACGATTGGGGGAGTCGCTGAGCGAACGGTTTTAGATGAACCAGCTGTCTCTATGCGCGTGGATAGGGCAATGGCAGATACCGCCATTGACTCCTGTCAGCGGATTTTAATTGTTGCAGCTGTGGAAAGTACTTTGGAGCCAACACGTGGGCTGTTGGATGAATCTGCCAATAAACTTGATAAGTACCCGGAGGTATCTCTTCAACTGATAGACGGTGCATGGGCACATTTTGAATTGGGTGAAATGGAGAAATACTACAGCTGTATTGAGAGCTATATTCATCAACAGAGTGAAGGATATGATGGCGTAATTCTCGCCCAAGCCTCTATGGCACCCGTTGCGCATAGGTTTATAAATGCGGGGGTCCGTGTCTTTGCTAGTCCAGAGGCAGGGGTTCTATCAGCATTAAATAAAATTCGAGAGAAACGAGCAAGCTCTTAGATTAAAAAATTCCTAAAAGATAAACCCCGGAGATAGATTCTATGCAACATGAAATGCTTTGGGCGTTCGCCGTAATATTTGCCATTGACTCGATCATACCTGGGCCTGCGGTGGCAATGGTCATGTCACGAGGTGCGTCTGTAGGGTTAATTCGCACGCTTCCTTTCATAGCTGGTCTAGTGATAGGGGATCTTTGCCTGTTTCTTATGGCTTTACTAGGCTTGGCAGCGTTGGCGAAATCTTATGGCACCTTATTCTTTGTCGTCAAATGGATTGGTGTTTGTTATCTACTCTATTTGGCATATAGCGCTTGGACGTGCAAACCTTCTGATATCGACGTTCCGCCTTCCGAGAGGAGCGGCGCTGGTAGTTTTCTATTGGCAATAGTATTGCCTTTAGGAAATCCTAAGGCAGTGGGTTTTTATGTCGCGTTGTTGCCAGCATTTATGGATGTAGAAAAACTATCAGCAGGAGCCGCTCTAAATTTTAGCGCTGTCATAGTCCTGGTTTGGGGATTTGTGCTGATCTCCTACACGGCATTAGCTGATCAAGGTCGACGGTTCTTAAATGACACTCGGGCTTTACAATGGCTAAATAGAGGTGCTGCAGGCGCGATGGTCGGGGCTGCTGGTGCCGTTGCTTTTCGCAGTTAATAATCCTTACTTGCACAAAGTTCTAATTTTAAAAAATGTTTGAATACATAATTTCTGCATTTATATTCGGAGTCAGCGCAGGAATTAAACCAGGTCCACTGGGCGTATTGGTTATTCAACAGACTTTACAGCACGGGTTAAAAAGTGGAATTAAAGTAAGCCTTACACCTATCGTCACCGACGGTCCGATAATACTTCTGGCCTTAATCCTACTGACTCAATTCAGGGATATCACTTTCTTCATTGGACTATTGAGTCTATTTGGCGGTTTATACTTACTATGGATTGCCTTTAAAATTTGTAAGCTAAAAGAGCTAAACATTGCTAAATCGATCAGTTCGCCAACATCGCTTGCGACTGCTATTAAAATCAATCTACTTAGTCCAAATCCTTACCTATTTTGGTTCACGGTAGGGGGCACGTATATTTTGCAAGGAACGAGTGCCGAAGCTGTTGTATTTGTTTTTGTCTCCATTGCTACATTGGTCCTATCGAAAATGGCTGTGGCGTTGGTAGCGGCAAACTTCAGAGATTTATTAGATAGTCATGCCTATTTATGGTCAATGCGAATTTTAGGGCTGATGCTGGGATTGTTTGGCCTATTGTTTTTGGTAAAGAGTCAGAATATTTTGCTGGGCTGAAAAATTGATGGCTAGAAAAATATACAGTAATATGACGCTTACGGATAATGGCTCAAATATGGGCTTTTTCCTTTAAGCATTACGTAGACCAAAGGTGAGAATGATGCAGTTTGTTGAATTAGTTGCCGTGATAGCAGTGATGCAGTTTATTTCTTTTGCGGTGTTGACAGGAAACGCCAGAAGAGCTTCAGGGCTAAAAGCGCCTGCTGTATCAGGTCACCCCACTTTTGAACGCATGTATCGCGTGCAAATGAACACACTTGAGATTATCGTCTCATTTATGCCAGTGTTGTTTCTGGCCGCCAAGTATTGGCCTCCTGAGATAGTTGCTGGTTTGGGGAGCATCTACATCGTTGGACGCTTCGTCTACTGGCGAGCCTACGTGACGGATCCAGCGAAACGGGGCATTGGTTTTATACTTTCAATATTTCCTGTATTTATTTTGGCTGCTTTAGCGTTAGCTGGAATAGTAATGTCTATTGCTGGTATTTAGGGTGCTGTAGGAGTGTCAAACCTAGGCGAGTTTTACACGTATAGCTCTGAGAAATCTCTATTGAGTAATGCGATGGTTGAATGGGAATTTGAATCCTACCAGCATTGTAAAACGACTGTCTTGCCTGATGGTTGCCGTGACATCATCGTTCAAGAGTGCGCTGACCGAGACGTTGGGTGGTTTGTGTCAGATCTAAGCCATTCTGCTTATCAGGTGTCTACATCGGCTGATATGAAAATGCGTGGAATTCGTTTACGCGCAGGTGTTCAAATTCAGCATAGAGAGCTTGAACTCTGGCTGCATGCTAGGAACTCTATGGACATGTTTGATTCTGATCAACTCGATGAATTTTGTATTTTGTCGGAGAACCTTTCTAACGCTTTGGATTGTCTGGCTGCTGGAGAGCGCTCAGTGCTATGTGTCGCAAAAGAACTTGGTGTTTCATTACGGACGTTGGAAAGGATGGTCAAATCTGGAACTGGCGAGTCTCCGCACTTTTGGCTATCGCTAGCTAGAGTTCGAAAAGCAGGTCGCTCTCTTTTGACAGCACGAAGTTTGGGCGATGCGGCTGCCGAAGCTGGGTATGCCGACCAATCCCACATGAATCGGGAAATTAAGAAATGGTTTGGATGCACCCCTATGCAGCTCAAAATGGATTCTGAAACCCTGCTTGTTTTAGCGGAATCGGGGTACGGGGAATGTTAGTTATTGCTTAACGGGCGAGCAAATTTCCACCAGAAAGCCGTTTATGTCCGAAACATAGGACGTGGTCTGTCCCCAGGGTTCTTCCTTAATATCTTGGACTAGAGTCGCTCCACAGCTCACGGCATTCTCAAGCCATAGACTGACATCGTTTGTTTCAAATGCAATTTCGAATACAGGTGCCTGAGCTGTGGCTTTTTTTGGGTTCTTCCCAAGGTT
>JAVCKV010241066.1:0-15603 GCA_032274145.1 Herpochondria borealis | reverse complement strand
CATTGAATCACAGCAAGTGAATTTGCAGCATTGTCAGTACATGGTGACTTACAAAGTGATTCATGCATGCATTTTTGGCAGAACCTCACGTTATCACGCAATTTCACACTAACATCTCACCTTTCTCTTCTCACAAGTAACATTACTCAAATGGTATTGCTTCTAAACCTTTATATGGGTAATAAAATGAATCACAGCAAGTGAATTTGCAGCATTGGCAGTACATGGTGACTTACAAAGTGATTCATGCATGCATTTTTGGCTTACTAGTGACACCTTGTGTTATGAGGAAGTTTGATGCTAACATCTTACCTTTTGCCAACTCTTAGGTACCATTACTCAAATATTCTTCCTCTTGATTGTCTGTTTGGATTATACAATGAACCATGCCAAGTGGATTTGCAGCATTGGCAAAAATTCAGGAGATACGAAGGGGTTGGTGACGGCTTTTCAGGCAAGCTTTCTCACAACGGCACCTCAGACTTTGAGCAAGACCAAAACGCTACAGAAAACACTTGTAACTTAAATATGATTCTATTAGTCCTAAACGTATATGGTTGGTTCCTTCAATTGCTGAAGATATAATTAGTTGCACAGGTTATGGCATCCTTGCGACTCAGCACCAAATCCTCCAACCGAACGCCTTCCCATCATCTGGAACAAACAAAACTTCTCCTTCGTCATTCAATGCATTGTTTTGCACTGTGATACATGCTATGATTGTCTCCCATGGGGAACGTATTGTTCAGCTTCATCAGGGCATTGGCCTCTGAACTATCCTCTTCATTGGGAGGCTCTTCTTGTTCCGAATCCATAATGGACACCATCGCCTTTGTCGCAACTGGGTAAAGAGGGAGATACGCCGACCGTGGGATGTACTGCTACAGCAGGGACAGTTTGTAGGAACCCCCCCTCGTTCGCACGATACTGCCAAACGTCGTACTTGAAGTCAAGGACAACCTGCCCACGAAAGTGAGTCACACACCAATTTTTGGCCATGCAAACAGTTGTAGTCCAACTCCAACACAAATAAATGGGCGACAAGAGAGGGCTTTTGTTTCTTGATTCCAATGAAGGAGCCCTCCCCCAAAAGGGCACAAACAACGAACATTCCTACCGTTCCAGTAAACGTGATTTGGTCATACTTGTACCCATAATCCAAGCCAGGGAACATCTCAAACTCCACTTTAGTCATCTTGTTGTCACACACCTTCACACATGCGCCGTGGTCCATTTCATACTCCATGTCCAACATATCAGCATTCCTATATAGATAGAGCCAGCCGTCATTCAAAATGGAAACAACGGCCCTTTTTGATGTCCCCTTGGCTTCAGAGAGGACCATCTTTTTCAATGCAACAGAGATTTGGTCCAGGTCCTGCCAAATCCGTGTCGTGTACGACATCAGAACCGGACATTCCTTCTAATAACAATGAAAGGTAGACACAGTCGTATCAAGGATGGCAAATCAGGTCCTCCTTCCCTGTGCTTGGATCCTGGAGTCGTTCAGTAGAGACGGTGGAAAGACCCAGGTAACTTGCATGATGTGTCCTGGGGACGCCACGATGACCTCCTTGGTCCAGCGTGCGAGGCCCATATGCTTCCATAAGGGCCCTGGGTCACTGGCATGGTTCTCCATGTTCCAACCAGTCAGATGAAGCAACTGCATACGGATACGGGTACTGACATCCGCTGTCTTCTCCCAGCTAAGAATGCGCCCGACAGAGTAGAAGTTCCTTCCAAGAATTTTGTCAAGGACTACAAATGTCCCCATTTCAAGTGCAATCCCAAGAGTACCGACAACAACAACACCATCCTCGTGACGGACTGGACGGGTAACGGCATCCATGGGGGGGGAAGGTCCTTGCTTGGTCATGGTGATCTCACAATGAACCAACAAAAGAGGCGCGCTTGGCAGCATATTTTTGGCGCCAACAACAGATTTGGATATAAGGAGGTTCTCCAACTACAACTATTTGGAGAATAAATTTAAGACAAAAATCGTCATACGTCACGCACAGGCATTTTGAAAAATTGCGGGCTCTCAACGGCTGGGACACCCGCACCGTAGGGAAAGACCGACTGGCAATGGAAGGCTCAAGCGAGTGAAATCTTACCGTAGGAGCCTGGATGTTTGCTACTAACAATTCTTGTATGGTGCAACTATTACCGTTCTATTTTTAAATGTAATACTCGTTGGCTGGGTTAGACACAAACCTATCGTCGAAAGCAACTAACTCGGCAGTCGTTATATTCATTGATTGCTCTGCACAGGTGGGTGGACTGAGTGATGCTCTCCAAGCAACCGAACCCGTGGACCGTCAGTCCTCTCCGCGAAGCAAACGAAGAGACTGATCAAGGCAATTCGAGGAGTTTTGTATCCAGTTTGGTTCAACAATGATATTTATACTTACAATACATGGTTGTTTTGTTCAGATGCTTTTGATTGTGCAGGTAGTCACTTGGTCGTTCCGGTGTTGCCGTTCACGCCTCAGACGTCTCAGTTCTTCTCTGTGATGAGAACATCAACTCCACGGCGTTCTTGCTGCTCTTGTGGGCAACTCTGCATTGGAAGTTGGGTGTTTGTCTCAATGTGCTTTGATTTGTTGGTGGGATCCTAAGGAGAAAGTCAATGACATCGTCGTCGGTGTTCTTGTTCATTGCGGTGAGGGCGTTGCGGCTGAACGAATTCGCGACGCTCATTGTCTCGCGGAACAGATTCGTGGTTCTTTTCGAGTCACGATGAGTGGTAGTGCTTCCGATAGGGCTGACAGAACACCTTCGGGAACTGGCACTCTCCTTCTTCGTGGTTGCAGAGAGCTTCTTGTGGGTTGAGGGAAGCCCAATCGACTCAGTGGCACTCGACAATTGTCTGCCTTGCTTCGTGTAATCGATCAACTTCTTGCGAGGTTGTCTGGAAACCGAACTATAGGAAGAAACCTCCATCTTACTTTGCGTGAATATGCCTTAGATATGTGGGCTTTACTGAATTGTGAGAAGCAATAATGAGTACATGTACAATGTGTTGCAGACTCAACTTTAGTCGTAGAACTGACTTTTCATGTAGCTGATCAAGTTGCTGACGTTTACGGCTGTATGCACGACATTTTGTGAGTCATTTCGCTCGAAAGCAGAAAGTGGGGTCATCGGAATCATGCCATTTTCGTGTCTTACACATCATAGCAAAAGGTACCGGAACGGAGGGTGATCACTAGCTAGTCGAGCCGACAGCCCCTTCAGCTGAGGGTGCTTTTGCTTTTACTGCCTACACACTTGTACTAGGAAGACCGCCCCCCTCTCAGCGTTTCGGCAAAACAACTTCCCGGCTAGCACCACATCGGCGTTGGTTTGATGCCGTAGCCACTAAAAAAGGGTGTGGAAATGAGGATAACGCAAGACCATTTCATCTAGGAGATAGATGGCATCAAGTAGTTAGTTTATTCTTCTTTAGCCTGGTACGCACTTCTCGAGAGTTAGTGGCGTCAGCTAGAATGACTGTAGTCTCGCGTTGGTTTTGACGACGGAGACTATCGCCTGACGTGTCACGCGTCTTGCAAGGCTAACAAAGCATCGGATGCGGAAAGAAGACCTGATTATGGTGAGAGTTGTGAATGCGCACGGTGTCTGCCGTCCAATTTGTTGCGAAAGGGGGCTAATTGCGTCCTCTGGTCGATGACTGAGCAAGACACTCTCTCGGTGGCTGGAGTTGAAAATGCCCGAACGGGCTACCTTCAGCCTTCTAGCATCTCTCAAAGAACTATTTGCGGTCTCTGGTGGAATATGCTTACGGTGAGAGACGTACAAGCTTGTCGGAGTTGGACGTTGCGACAGTGACCGGTTGCCTTCTGGCTTGTTGCCGGAAGGGGCTAATTGCGCACTCTGTGGGATGACTGAGCAGGACCATGCCAGTGTTCAGAAGGTTACTTGCATGCCGACTGACTCGATTGTCCTTCTGGTTTCGTCTCGCGGAGAGCTGTTTGTATCTGACTGCTCGATTGACTGATTACGATGGACACTGTATCGGCTCAGCGACTTTCAGATTTGTTGGTGTGGGCTGCCTTCCGACTTGTTGTGGGAATAGGGCTAAGTACATTGTCCACTCCAATGACTGAGCACGACAATGCCATTTTCTTGAGAACTTTAAACGCCTTCGTCTACCTTCTGACCTTGGTATGGTTCATCTAATATTGGGGATCATGACCGGCTCCCTTCTGACTTGTTGCAGGAAGGAGCTAATTGCGTTATGCATGACTGAGCAAGACAATGCCTCGGACCTGATCAACACTGGTACCCGTATGTAAATGGTTCAAAACGCCTGCGTGGTACGAACGCATGTGGTGTGGGCAGTGCTCGCCAGCCATGATCTCTCAATGCAGTCATTGCTCAACTCGCAGAATCATCCAACTCGCCCAGCACAACGCCACCATCCGCCAACAACAGGACTCTCACGATATGATTACATCTGTTGAAGTATACGCACGAAAATGACGCAAGTTGTAGCTACATACTGCACTTTCCATTATAGTTATCGTGGTGGTATGACTCTCTCTGTTGAGGTCATTGGTCTAGCTAGCCTGCTAACTCTTCTACTGGCACCGCTGACACTGACGACAAAGAATAGTAGCTAGTATGATAGCGGGGAGTGTGCTGAACGGCGGGAATGACCCTACCTGAATCTTAACGAAGTGGAGGTATCTTAGAGTGATTTATACCACAAGAAGCTACATGCAGCACAACGAATGGTCACGACTCTCTATTGGGGTCGTTGAAGTAGGTTACCCACCAGATACAAAACTGCCACACACCCTGCCAAAGAACACATAGTATGCTAGCTAGAGAGAGCGTGGTGAATGCCGATAATGATCCTACCCCTACCTCCTAAGCGGTAGTGATTGATGGTGCAACAAGCTAGCACAATGGTGGTTGCCAGTCTGTCATGTTGATGTTGGTCGTCAATTTTGCACGACGGTCGTCACTAACGAATTTGTCCGATTCATTCGGTGATTTTAAAGGCTGGCTCTCCTAGTATTGACCATAGGTTTGTTCTTGAGGGGTTTCGCCGCCGCTTCGTCTGGGGCTAGCCTTCTAGTATTAGCCATCTCGCCCGATCGAGAACAATACAGGCGTGGGATCGTATTCTTAATAAGGTTATGGCTATGTACGAGTATAGGAATGTTTCGTCTATTACTGTTTGTTCTTGAGAGTTTTCGCCGCCACTTCGTCTCCTGCCAGCCAAGTGTGCGCCTACGGTATGAAAATGAGTCTAGCAAAATGAATATGATCTAGACTACATCAATACTGCGGTCTTTGTGTGTCATCATATTATAATGTACCGACTACATATGCATATACTTTTTAAAACACCCTCGAGAGTCAGTCACTTTTAGGCAACGGTGGGAGTGTAGGTTGCATCGGTATACGTGTCAATGAGGAAGAATTTGGTTGGAGGTGCACCTCCACCGTTGCCATTGGGGATGATGGGGACGGAACATTCGACAGACTGACTGAGACCAGCTTGGTCGGTGGCCGTGATGCGGGTCATGTAGGTACGAGACCCACCATCGGCGATGCATTGGCCATTGTTGACAGAGTTGCACGTGGCCGCCGCCACCCAAACACCAACGGAAGTATTCACTTCACCAGTGGCGAGGCCTGTGAACTGAACCGCCATGGGTTGGTCTTTCACAATCTCAAACTCGTTGCTGAACGTTTGGATAACGACGTTAATGTCTCCTTCCGCAGCACAGTTCTCCGTAACCCCGTACGTCAACTGAGTATCGACAAGAACACCAGGACCAGTCTCTTGAATGAATTGCCCGACTCCGTAGTTGCAAGTGGGGACAGGAGGACTGTTGTCAATCACAACACTGATGGTCTTGGTGGATACGAGAGGAGCGCATCCCATGAGTTCTGCCGTAAAGGTGACAGTGTGTACGCAGCTAGTACCTTCTTGTACTGTAGCGACAGAGTCAACAGTTGGTCGGCAACCTCCAGAATCGTCCGTTGCTACTGTGTGCTTCATGACACAAGCTTCGGCATCGACAATGGTGGGGAAGATGACTCCCTCGCATTCCTTGACAGTCAAGTCCGTGTCAATGACAGGATTGACATCTGGACCGAAGGAGAAGTCGCAAGTCGTGGCAGGAATGTTGGGGTCAACGTAGACCACCATTGTATCGGTAGTGGACAAGGAGCATCCAACCACAGTCGCAGTGATGGAGACTTCGCGAATGGTTGTGCTACCACCTGCTCCACATGCCGTGTCGGTGGATGAAACCTCTACTACGGCAATATCGAGCGATCGACAGTCGTCGGTAGCACCAGAATTGGCCTCGATGCAAGCAATGGCGTCACCGACGGTCTTGAAGAACTTGTTGCCTCCACAAAGAGCTACAGCCTCAGAGATATCAACTTCTGGAGCCGCATTGGCTCCATTCGAGAACTCGCAGACTGGTTGTCCAGCGGGAATGTTGGTGTCGACCAAAACTCGCATTGTACCAGTCGTGGTCTTACCACATTCGTCCTCCACTACAGTTGTGACGGTACTCCAGTGCTGACCACAGATGGAGGGGCCAGCGGTAGTAACGGGAGCAACGGTGGTCTGGACAGTATGGCAGTCATCGCCAGTAATGACGTGAGTCTCAACACACATCTGAGCCTCTGCGAGAGTTCCAAAGATGTGTTTGTCGTCGCCCTGTTGGAAAACGCAAGGGTGAGATGATATGCTGTCACGATCGCACAGAGTGGGACTGCAAGGCCGTCCTCCTCCACGACAATAAAAAATCAGATACTTACACAAAACTCCTGTGCCTTGGAAAAGTCAATGGTTGGAGGATACGCATCCTCATCACATTCATCGCGCTCTGGTGTGTACTCGTCGCAGTCGTTGTCGACTCCATCACAGCCATGTCCTGGAAGAAGTTGTGGAACTGGTCGGCAGAGCACCTCGTGGTACAAGTTGCAGGTAGAAATGTGATTGTATTCAGAGGTATCACGATCGTTGCTGTCCACCACGGCGCAGAAACCCTTGTCCAAATCGGCATCAATCTCGTCAGACTCATCTTGTAGGAGATTTTCTGTTCCACAAGATGCCTCCAGCAAGAGGCCCGTGTTTTTGAGAGCTGAATTGAGTTCCGCAGAGTTGATAATTTTGTTGTTAAACTCGGCTGGTGAAATCATGAGAGCCAGAACCTTTCCAAGAATCTTTCCAGCAGAGAGAGCAATGTGACAGATTGCCTTGGCGGGGTTTGTAACACACGCCGCAGCACAAAGCTGTTCGGGGATCGCGTCGCAGATTGTTCCAGCAATATCAAGAATAATCGAGAGGATCTTATTGGCGAGCTTTACGGTTGCAACGACATTCTGCGAATTGAGGGAAAGGGTGGGAGATACTGTTAGTTGAGAGTAGTGGTTGGTGTAAAATGGAAAGTGATCCTTGCGGTAGCACGACTTACCCTATTGGCTCGAGAGGCCAAGTCTGCGCGAACTGCCTGAACGTTGATATTGTCTAACACGGGGAGAGGATTTTCTGAATCATCGACTGACAGGTCAATTTCGAACGCAAATGGGATATCAAGGGGTGCAGTGAAGATCGTGTAACCAAGTTCTTCGACTGTTGGGTAGTTCGTTTCGTGAATATCTGGAGTCTTTGGGCACGTGAAGGCAAACTCGTCTCCTAAACTACGGTGGGTCGTCTTACCCGCCTCTTTTTGCCGAAGAAGCGCATGATGAACAACATCCTTGTCGTTATTGTAAATCTTGAGGGCGGTAGCAAAGTTGCGGGATAACTGGCGATGACCTGGGTGGGTACAAGTTGCAAGGATACCTGGGTATGCCTCTGTGGCGCAAAGTTGACACCTGGCGCCCGAAGACATTTGTCCAGTGATTGCAGTACAGAGCTGCTCGGCTGTGAAGCCAACAGGAGGTTTGTTCGCATCAAACACTGGTGCTCCTCCTAGAGCCCCAGTATGCTCGTTGAGGCAATCCATAAACTCCCTACGTATGTATGGATGGATGGTGGCGTTGAGTGAGAATACCTGTCCGGACAAGTCGTCCATGGTATGCATGGACCAAAACATAACAACAAGTTGCCTTACCAGTCGCAACCCTGCTCTAAGAAGAAAGTATCTCCACCTGCATCCTCTGCAATGGCTGTTTCGAGGGTAGCTACAGCGCCTTCTCCAGAGGCTACAGATACCATGAGACTCGCGAGAACGAGTTGAGTAAAACGGAACATGATTGCGCTTGTCGTGCTTGCTTGTGATGCTTCTAAAGTGAGCTCTAAACGAAGAATGAAAGAAGAATCCAGCGATGAGAGACGCCACACTGGAGGAAATATGAGCTTGATTGGTTGGCTCTCCTCTCAAAATTGTAGCATCCGAAATGCCAACACTTGTGCCCCCATAGTAATTTTATCCCCACCTCTCAGGGATTCAGTATACCCTTCTGTATAATAGGACAAAAAGTGCGACGCTACCAATTCCAGTCAAAGGTGGTTTCGGAAGACAGGTCGCGTTTTTTGACGAATGGGATTGGCCTGTTGCCCAAAATGGGATTAGATGTGTCTGATGGAGCTGGCCCAAATTTTGGACCCGTACGTGGCGGTGGTTGAGACTTCAAAGACACGATCAGGAGAACAAGTATACTTAGAGTCTCCCTTTTGACGAAGCGTGAAACAGCTTGGTCGCAATTCGCGAAGTGGGGATATCATTTCTATTCTATCCCCATTTTGGTGATGATCTGTATCCATGAGTGAGATCGTGAAAGAAAGGTCGCTTTCATGACAGCTGGCGACAATGTTGTGGTCGGAAAACAGCTTACACATCTGTTTCTACTCGACATATATCCACCCAAAAGAACTGTAGATCGCTCTGAACCAATACCACATTGGAACTCGTAGAATATACCACCATACGTACGAAGTCCCTCCGAAGTGGGGATAAAAGTACTATGGGGGCGCAAGTCAACGCTTTCGGGTTGTACTCTGGGGGCATAGGTAGTGTCATTTCGGATGCTATCCCGACGTGAACTTCGAAACTGCCCACTCGAAGGCTCATATTATTCATATCTAGTGGTCTCCCATCGCTGGATTCATTGGTCATTATCTGGTTGCTCACTACTCTAGAACAGAAACAAGCACGACAAGCGCAATCATGTTCCGTTTCACTCAACTCGTTCTCGCGAGTCTCATGGTATCGGTAGCCTCTGGACAGGGTGTCGTTACCCTTCAAGACGCCATTGAAGATGATGCAGCCGGAGATACTTCTTTCTTGGAACTGGGATGCGACGAGTAAGACGCCTTTGCTAAATCTTCGGGGCTGCTATATGTAGCTGTAACTTACTGTGCTAACACTACTACTCTTGCTCGAACCGCATTACAGGGAGCTCATGGATTGTCTTAACGAGCATTCAGGTCATCTCGAGGACGGAAAGAAATCATTTGACGCAAACAACCCTCCTCCTGGCTACACTGCTGATGAATTCTGTGCTGCCATTACTGGACAGTTGTATCATGGTGGAGATGAGATGGTTTGCACCATTTGTGCGACTGAAAAGTATCCAAGCATCTACGCCAAGTGTTCCAACGACCACCGTCATTTGGCCGCAGACTTTTCAAGCATTATGAAGACAGCTTCGAAAGACAGGGATTACATTCGAAGAAACCTTCGTGAGCAAGTACAAGCCGACAAAGCTGCACTAAAGTACGCTGCTGCTACTAGAGGACTTCGTCGTTCTTCGTCGTCTTCTGATAGCAGCACTGCTCTTAATACAGAGGCTGGCAGCGGTGATCGCAATCTTGGTGACAGCTTCCCATTTACGTGTCCTCGAGTATCCAATCCTTTCGATACCAACTATCCAACTGGTTCGGAGGTTGGTTACGCAGCCTTTACTGCTGCTCTCGATCTACCATTCGGTTTCGAGCTTACTATCGATGTCTCTGATGATAGTGGCAATCTCGAACAACCCCCATCCATTGACGCTGGTGTCCCCATTCGTGCAAACTATGCGAGCCGTGCCGACAGAGTAAGTGACTATATACTACCATCATCAATGCTGTACTATATTCAGTTGTGCGGTCGTGTCTTCTCGAACTCTTGGTGTATGTGGATCGTTTAATCTCACGCTACTTTTACTGGATGCTCTCTCTCTCTCTCTCTCTCCAACAGAACATTGTCGGAACCATCAAGCTTGTAAATGAAATCCTCAAAATTGTCATTTCAGTGACGAATAGTATCTGTGATGCTATTCCTGAAGGCATTTGTGCTCTTCTTTGCTTGACAAACCCTGCCAAAGCAATTTGTTACATTGCTCTCGTTGTCGCCAAGGGCATCGCTCAGGCGCTCGGCCTCTTTATTTCTCCCGTTGGCTTCAATAACGACGTTATTAATTCCATGGAGACTCAGAGTGTCATGAAGAACACGCAACTCCTTCTGGAGGCGTCTTGTGGAATCGAGAATCTCCTTCAGGTGGAATCGGATGAGATTGATGATGCTCTGGACAAGGGTTTCTGTGCTATTCCCGACCCTAACGACCGTGATACTACCGAATACGGTCACATTTCCACTTGTAACTTGTACCACGAGGTACTCTGCCGACCAGTTCCCAATCTCCTTCCAGGACACGGCTGTGACGGCGTTGACAACGATTGCGACGAGTACTTCCCAGAGCGTGATGAGTGCGATGAGGATGCGTACCCACCAACCATTGATTTCTCGAACGCCATCGAGGCCTGCGTGAGTACATATTATGTGTACAAGTGTCCCCTATCACATCGATTTCCTCGCAGACTCTAACCTCTCTCTTTGTTGCTTCATAATAGGGTGACGACAAGCACGTGTTTGGAACTCTTGCGGAAGCTCAGTTGTGTGTCGAGACACACGTTGTCACTGCTGACGACTGTTCCAGTGTCACTACCACTGTCGCCGCTACAACAACTTCTGGACCCTCTATTTGTGGTCAACACTATGATATGCTTGTCACATCGGTCGAAGACTCGTGCGCCAAGTCAACCACGGACGTGATGCGAGTTTTGGTCGACACCAACATTCCTGCTGGGCAACCAGTCTGTGAGTTCTCCAGAGGACCCAATGCTGCTCCCAAGATCGACCTTGCTTCCGCTGTTGCTCTCTGTGGTGGCAACAAGTTCTTCCAGACCATCGGGGCGGCCATTGGTTGCATTGAAGCCAACTCGGGAGGCGCCGACGACTGTCGCTCGCTCGACATTGCCGTAGTAGAGGTGTCGTCCACCGACACGGCATGTGGAGCAGGTGGTAGCACGACTATTCGCGAAGTCTCCATCACTGCAACTGTGGCTGGATGCTCCTTGTCCACCACCGAGACCATGGTGGTCTTTGTCGACCCCAACATTCCTCCTTCGACTTGTGACTTCTCGTTCGGTCCAGACGTCAATCCAGTCATTGACACGAACCTGGCCATCGAGTTGTGCGAGGGTGTCATCTTCCCCACCATTGCCGATGCCGAAGCTTGTGTCATGAAGAACACTGTCGCCACTGATGATTCTGGAGGTTGTCGACCAACTGTCGACTCTGTCGCTACCGTTCAAGAAGGTAGCAGCTGTGTGCACACGGTAACGGTAAGTACTGTATGGCTCAAATTTGCTGAGAGCGCTCTGATTCCATCTAACTCTTCTTTGCGTCGGTTCTTTTCTTCACAGTTTACGGCGGAACTGATGGGCTGCTCTCCTCTTGTGTCGTCCAAGACTATTAGTGTCATCATCGACAACAGTCCTCCTGTTCCAACGTGCAACTTTGATGTAGGCGCAGATATCACCGAAGATGGTCCTGGTGTTCTCATCGACACCGAGTTGACCTATGCCGTGACTGAGAACTGTGCTGGACCCATCTCGGTCATGGTTGAGACCTTCAGCAACGAGTTTGAGGTTGTTCATTCTCAACCCAGTGCTGTCCAGTTCTCCGAGGTTACGAACGGCGGCAACACTCGTATGGGCGTATACGTGGCTGCTACATCGTGTAACACGGTCAACAATGGACAATGTTCTGCCGATCCTGCATCGGCTGGACAGCGCGTGTACATGACTCGTGTCACGGCCACAGACAAGGCTGGTTTGTCGGACTTTGTCGAGTGCACTCTTCCAGTCATTCCTCAGGGTGGTGGAGGCGGAGGCGGTAACCCTAACGCCGTAGTTGATGCTAATGGTACACTTACTACATCCCCTGGAAATGCCAATGGCAACCAAAACGGAAGCAGTGGGAACCGTCGAAATCTTCAGGCTCCAGCAGTATCCCAGTATTTCCTCATTGACACCTTCAAGGACAGCTTCTATATGGCGGATGGAGTTTAAAGCAGGTGCTCGTCTCGTTCTTAATTATATGAATATGTAGTTGCTACATTATGACACACAAAGGGACAGCACTGATGTAGATCATAGTTGCTGGAGTACGCGAGGGAATACAAGCGGATGTCGTACCGCGCACATGCGCACAGCAGTACATACTGCGTAGAATCCATTTTCAATTTGGCGAATAGACGAGCTCCTCTAGCTAGATCTACGTTGCACTTGTCAAAGACGGCTATGTGCTTGTTGATTCAGTTGGATTGTTACTGAGGCCTGCGAAACATGAACATATCCAAAAGATCACTGTCGACGTGCGGAAAGATCCAAAAGATTGCGTTTGGGGTGCGTGAAAAGATCCATCAACGATGTAGATGTCTATATACAAAGTTGGTAAATTGGGACTCGGGTAGAGCTCGATTATCGAGCAAGCGCAAAGATTGTTGGGCGTATTCAGGTCATAATTGAGGCCCGCATAGATCCAGGAGATGTAGCAAAGTCGAAAGTGCCGATGGCTCACAAAGTCACAACCAGAGTTCTTTTCGATCAGATCACGTGACGTCGGAAATGGATAGATTTATCAGACGTGCCATAACGAAAAACCTACAGACATGAATGTTATACTATAAAGCAGCCAGAACAGGACCAAGCCTCCCTCCAAGACCTGAACTTGAAGCAGAGAATCATGAGCTCCTGGATTCACTTTGCGATTGCAAGAGTCCTTGTCAGTACTCCTCTCTATCCTAAAGCACCAACTCCCTCAGAGTTGCAAATCCATGAGCATGCCAGCACAAAGCTCCAGAGGTGGTCCCAACCCCGGAGAAGAACAACAGCGGCGGGCTGGATTCACAAATGAGCATACGAACCAATATCCAGACGCAGCGCACTCCAGAGGTCGTCATCCCAAATTGTTTCGCAAGTCTTCAAGTGGAACATTCTCGACCGTGACATCTTCGACAGGATCCAGTAGCAATTCAGGGGCCTCCGCATACACACCACCCCCTTCATATTCTTCGGGAGTTAGCCCGAGTGCTCCTGCTTTTTCTCCGCCTCCGCCTCCGCCTCCGCCTCCTCGAGAAGCTGCGAAGCACATTTTAAGAGTCTTCCAGTCTGCCCCCCTTGTGTATGAAGATGACAACGGCACGATTCAGGACAACCTAGAAACTCTCGACCTCACCATGGAGCGCAAAGGTATAAAGACAGCCTTGGAAGACACGGGTGTGGCTGTCATGTTTGACTTTTGCACCCGAGATCGATTGGATAAGTTTCTCAGCAAAGGACAAGCAAAAGTCTTGCACTACTCGGGTCACGGTCATCAAGACTACCTTGCTATTGAAGATAAGTGGGGCAAACTGCACAAGTTGATGGTCAAAGACTTGGAAGAATGGATTACAAAGGGTGGTGACCGCCTACAACTGGTCTTTGTATCAGCTTGTCACTCGCGCGCCGCGGGAGAAGCCTTTTGCAAGGCTGGGGTCAAGCACGTGGTCTGCTGCAAACGAGATGACTTGACCATCTGTTTCGATGCGGCCGCTGAGTTCACCAAAGGATTCTACCAGGCTCTGGCAAACGGAAAATCCGTCTTAAGAGCCTTTAACGATGGTAAGAGTACGGTCAAGACCTCCCCTCTCATAGATCGAAGTGTGGCGGATGATGAAGCAGCGAAGTTTGCCTTGTTACCGGAAGGTGATGAGATTCATGATCATGCAACGATTTTTGATCCAGACGAAGATACCTCTTCCCCTTCGAGGAACTACACAGCTGAAGAGTTGCAACTACTGGGTGAACCCGATTTCGGGACCCTACCGAGACCACCACCTGCCTTTGAAGGCCGTCAAGCGGACATGCACAGGATTTTAGCAGGGCTACAGATGAAAACTCAACCGATTATACGTGTCACAGGACCGAAGGGAGTTGGAAAGCATAGCGTTGTCGCTGCGGTTTGTCGGCACATTCAAGAGCGCAAGTGCATATTCAACGGCGAGATCGAGTTTCTCGCGTGGCTAGATATCGACGGCGAGACAGGAGAAATTGATTTCTCGTCATTGCTTGACGAAGCCATCATTGGGACGAGTCGAAACTTCTTAGAGCCGCTGCAAGAGAAACTCAACGTGACAAGGACTGCTTTGATTGTGGACGCACGTAGTATTGTGGACGATGCGAAATTAGGGCATGTGGAAGAATTGCTGCGTCACATCGTCCGCTTTTCTCCCACGACACGAGTGCTTATGCTCGAGCATGTGGATTGTCCTGGCGACATGAAGAGCTTTCATGGACTCCCAGAGATAGAAGTGCACATTCGGGCTCTTGGCTTCCTGCCAACGTTGTGGCTATTCGGTAATCACTGCAAGTATGTAGGTCAGAATGCCGCTGCTGTAAAGAGTGTTGAAGACCTTCGAAACTTTGTCGTTCCCGGCGAAGCAAAGCTGAATGAGGCGAAAACCAGGATTGGGCGAGTACTTTATAACATGATGGGGGCTGGTTTTCCTCTGCTCATCCAAGACAAGGCTAAGTCCATCACTGAAGAAGAGTATGCCTTGTTTTTGCATTTGGGAGAGACACACCACATGATCCACGAGTGGGTACAAGAGTTGCAATTCAACACAAGAGCAGAGTTAGATGTAATGATTGAACAGCTCGAGAAGGAAAGGGACAAAAGAAGCCTCTGGATGGATTATGA
The DNA here is from genome assembly GCA_032274145.1 of Herpochondria borealis. Taxonomy (NCBI): domain Eukaryota; phylum Rhodophyta; class Florideophyceae; order Ceramiales; family Ceramiaceae; genus Herpochondria; species Herpochondria borealis. Next base: position 610 of record JAVCKV010241066.1, on the reverse strand, counting down.
CCAAGCCGAAGAGTTGACAACTAAGCTGAACGAGTTGGAAATGATGACACAGGACCGACCCAACATCCAAGAGCTAAAAGAAGAGGAGCGTGGGGTAAAAGCATCCCTCGATAGGGCCAACGCAGAAAGAGATTACCGCAAAGCGCGCATGCGCAAGAGCGAGCTCGATGAACTCACTTCGAATATTCGAATGGAGGAAGAGGCTATCAGACTCTTGAGCTGTAGAAGCAGGAAGGCAGAAAAAGCGAAATCTCACGTCTCTGCAGATTCTGCCACAAAACATGGTGGAGAACAAGAGAGGCACGATGAGTCACACCAACCCGCATCGGAGGCATCAGCTAGGCGTAACACTGCAACAAGGTACTCGACAGAAGAAACGGGAGCATATTTCTCAGAAGATGCAGCTACAGGATCCGAGGTTGAAAAAGAACGCCACGTCGAGCCGCATCAACTTCGACCGGAGACATCGACTGCTGGTCCCGCCGCAGCAAGGAAATTGGCAGCAGAAGTTCCAGGACCTTACGACGGCGAGGCACATCAATCCCCAGCGGAGGCATCGGCTGCAAGTCGCACTGTAGCAAAGAAGCGAGATACTACTGCAGACCCGGGC
>JAVCKV010240955.1:0-15604 GCA_032274145.1 Herpochondria borealis | reverse complement strand
ATCTTCCTGGAACTAAAGTGAAATGTCTGCAACACGAGTCCCTCGAGTTACGCTGAGAGAGCTACCGAGACTACGACAGGCGTCCTCTTCGACAAATCGTACGACTCCATTAGCCACTTTACCACACGAGCGTCGAATTATGTTGGGCGGCCGATGAGATGTGGATGGGTAGTTCGCGCATCGCCATAAGTGCCTCCGCTTTCGTGAGCATGGGGATTGTGTTGATTTATCGCGATCCGAAATCTAGCACGATTAGGAACTATTTGTGTTCTTTCCGGCTGCTAGTTGAAATGGGCCCGCATGGGTCGAAAGTCAGCGTTGCGCCCGGCGGGTGTGTGTGATGTGTGGCTCGTTGCGGTGTCGGCCTCGCCCTCGCAATAGTGCATACTGAGAATTTTATACTAGTTTCTGCACCGGTGATAGGGCGCGCGTTGGGGTTAACGTCTGCGGCGATGGTCTTGATCACTTTTTTGGCAGACGCATCTTTGAGGATGAAATGTAAGCGGTGTGCGTGTTCCGTGGCGGGGGATCGCGGTCTCGGGTGCGGCTCCGCGTGTTTGATAGTTTCGGTTAATTTTACCAGGTGTGATCCTTTTTGGATTGGCTGTTTTGGCTGCATGCCAGTAGATCTGCGGGCGCTTTCGTTACTTTCGTTTTTGGGGGTTCTGAGGTGTTGTGTGTATGCTGGAGCTGTTGTTGTTGGCGCTGTCGTGTTTTGGTGTTGTTTTTGTCGGCTCGAGGGCCTGCGCTTTGTGTTAAGGTAGCTGTTGTTTTGGTTTGCTTGATTGTCCTCGCTCTGTTGAAGTGCGGTGCAGTCGGTTCGTTGGTGTACAACACATACTTCTGTCGTCCTAGTGACCACTGAACCGTTGCGACTGTTCTACCAGTCCTCCATTCCTGGACCTCGGCGGTGTGACGAGGAAGAATACTAGTCCATACATGCTCGCAAGGCCGTGGACGGACACCAGGTTTGTAGAGAAGGACGGGGCGACAAAGCACCGTGTGGGTATTTTTCGTGGGTTTGTCAGGATGGTTGCGATTTCGGCGTGCGTGCAGCGCTTGCGTTGGTAAGTTGAAGTTAGCGTTCGCAGGTCGCGCGTGGGAAGGTAGTTGTACGAAATATGAATAAGGTGGAGGGGGTGCGCGGCGCTGTCTAATTAATACGTACCTGATGGCACTCCGTCGTCTTCCGGGTCTTCATCGAAACTTGTATCTTTTAATTGGCTGGCTGCTGCGGCGCAAGGGCCGGCTATGTGCCATTTGTTTGGGCTTTGCTCCGTTACGAGTTGAATTATGTAGGATTCGGTGAGTAACCACGGCTGCGTTTGCCTGCCAATTTTTCCCTCGTGCGCAGTGCTTCCTCGTGCTCGTAGCATTGGTCGAAGCTGTGGGTAGGGTTGCAGATGCCCTTCAGTTTGTGCCACCAGGGTAGCTGTGTGTGTGGGTTGGTGTGTTTCTATCTGCTTTAAATTTCATCGTGTTGGCTGATATGTTCATAGCTGCGACTGCTTTCGCCTGGCTGATACTTGGTTAAAGACCCAGGTTGGGCCATGTATAGGTTGTTGTCATCGCCGAGGCTGAAATGTTGGCGTGTCTTCTTTTGGGTTTCCCGGATTGATTCTGGCTTGTGAAACATCAGGAGCTTAGGGAGCTCTCACTTGTTGCGGTCTACCGCGAGGGACCGGATAATAAGGTCGACATTTATAGACTCCTCAGTGATGTTGGAAACCTTGGCCAGTAGCATCTTGTGGCGGATATCGTGGTGTTTCTTGAAGAAACCGTCGATGTCCCGTCTCTACATGCGGAAGGTCAGTGCGCGGTCGCGGAGATCGTCATGGTCCGCTTTCGTGTGGTTTTTGAGGACCTTTTCTGCTTTAAATGATTATTTTGTACACCGACTTGTCCTCTGTCGGCTTAAATTGCTGTGAATACATATAGTTTTGTGTGCTGTTATGTTTCTTAGCGACTAGGCAGTTCGAGCTATCCTCGAGTTCCTGTGGGTAATGTTTCATGTGGAGGGTGAGGTATTACTGCAGGCCCATGCTTCTGGACAGGCTGCACTGCATAGTAAATAGCCCAAATGTTTTTACGGTTCACATCGTTAAAATTAGCGGTACGGTACCGCCATATGACCTTCCCACAACCATTAAGCAAACTGAAGTACATTGACCGTTAAAAGTCTAATCACTTAACGGTGCCGTACCGTTGTTTTCTTCTCTAACGTACTGTTCTATGCCAAAGTTACGCCTGTACGTTCCTTTGTTCCAATGAATAATTTACAGTTCCCGGGGAGCCTTCTACGGTTCGGTAACGAAACAAAATGTGCGCCGTACTGTCAGCCAGGTAACAAAACACTGTTATGTAGCGTTGTTTTATGCATGGAAGGACTGTTCCCGTGTAGTATTATAAAGGTTCCCAATGGGTAAATATGACAGTTACATAGGGAGTTTTTGATGGTACAGTACGGTAGAAATTAGCTCATGAAGGAGCAGCTGTAACGGTTTCGTATGGTCTTAATTGACGGTACGGTTGTTGGAGCAGCCCAACGGTCAGCTGCTATTGCTGATAGTCGTGCTAACTTCGTTTATATTCTATTTATGCTTTTATGAGCCCCCACGGGCTCCTTTTTGTCAGTAGTTCGATCACTGTGCTGATACTCTCGTTGCCGCCTGTCAGCGAAAACATAGTAGTTAGTAGCACGGTTGTATACCTTCTATTAAATGACGGCGGTTCTGCGAATGGGGGGAGGGAATCCCCCCGAAGCATGCCGGGGACGTTGTGCTTATTCCTTTCGCCTCTGTTGAAACCACTTACTACAATGCAGACGACAGTCGCGTCTTCTACAACGGTATCATGCATGCAGCGGTCCCGTATCGTTGAATGCGCTCATCGTACATACCGGAATGATTGCACCGTATTTTCATTCAGATTATACAGTATAATTAATCCATAAAATAATAGATGTACCGTACAGTCGGGATTGACGGGACGGTATGTCCATTACAGCGAAATGGAACCTTTATAAACGCACTGTACCGTGACGTTGGGATGTACCATACCGTATCGTTTGGAGTAATGGTATGGTATGGGTAGGATGGGTGGTACCGTACCGTCGTGCATCCTGGAAAGTTATCTCACGGTATGGGTAGAACCGACTGTAAGGTATTTTTGGACGTAACGGTACGGTACGGTTAAAATAATGACGCATTAATGTCGGAAGTAACCGTGCGGTACCGTTAACTTTATGCAATAGTTCTGTATAAAATAACCGTACGGTACCGTCATTCGAGTTCGATATTCAACAGATAAGTCAAGATTAATTTCTTTTAAAGAACGGTACGTATCCATCTTTTTCATGGTACGGTATCGTGGTATTGTAAATGTTTAATCATCACTTTCTTATCCCATCTGCGTTGGGTATCCAGACGTTCTACTCAGTACAATTTACTGTCCGCCCTCCGTCGCTGATTTTTGGTGGTGCATCTTCGTCACGGATACCTTACACACCGAATCGCCGAAGTGAATGAATCAAACGCATATGAAACCACCCTTAATCTGAGAAACTTGAAACCTCCTAGAACAGCTAAGAATGTACCGCGTTGTACCATTTCTTTGCAAGCGACTCACAACAGCTCTTGCATGTTGAGGATTGAGAAAACGACGAAGATGCTCATTGTACTTTGTTCGATCGGATCTTGATGAAGAATGGAATCATTCTAGGACGAACACTGAATTATTTCTGACACCCAGTCGTCCCGTCTGATATAGCCGTAACCAACCGATCTTGATTTCCGTTCAGAACTGTCGGTCCCGCGGAACACTGCTATTTCGTATACAATTACCTGGTCCGTCAGCGTTGCACTTCGTTGCGATCCTTCTTTGCCGGAGAGGACGCTAACTGCGCCATGGAAATATTCATCTCAGGAACTGAGTGGTTGAGTGCTTATCCCGTCCCAAGTGAAATATTTCCGGGACGAAATAAATCAAAAAGAACAATATTGAATCTGGGAGAGGACCGGATCTTCGAATAACGGCACAAGGGCGCTGCGGAACTCCCTAAATAACAAGACGAAATTTGCATCCGATCCGTTAAGTTCCAGTGCGGTCGTATCCAGTAACAGGCGACGCAACCCCAGTTCGAACCGAGAACTTTCATTGCTCGCGCTTTTGATCCAACATGAGAAAAGCTCGTATACTCTTGCAATCCAGTTCCTACCGACGGCTCTTTAAATTCAATTAATATGGAAGTCTGGGTGGATTTTACGTTCTATCCAAACTTTAAATCTCCTATGTACCATTTCCGTTACCATTTCGGAGCAATTCCGGGCGTGAACAATAATTTTATGGTATTTAGGCATAGTTCCAACAGGCGATGGATGTTTGGTTTGTCCAATATGCGACCCTGGGTCCCATTCCTCCGATTATGTTCGTCCGTTGCGTGCAGATACGCCTTCGCCTTGCCGACGAGGTCGCTCTCATACTCAACTCGATTTGCGCGTTGAAATCGATCAAATTCTTGTTTTCCTTCCACACATGTTCGAGGCCAGAATTATGCGGCCGAAATCAAGTCCTGTAAAAATCCAGGTAGTATGAACGTGTCATCGCCAGTTGAAGCATGTAATAATCGTAACAATGCGGCCGTAAATAAGTTGAAAGAAAACATCTGGGACATGGTAAACCTCTGCAACCAACTGCATGGTTCATTATTCTCCCAACGTAGAATGTTCGATTTCGTAGGCATACCATTCCGTGTACACGTATCAATTAAAGTCATTTCCACTTTGATCCAAGCACTGTCTGAAGACAGCTTGTGGAACAAGCTGAGTACTTTCTTGATCAAAACAGTGAGTAAATGGTCAGGGACGGCAGGAAAACTGAGACATTACTCAAAACGCAGAGGTGAAACGAATGATCCATGAATTTCCCGTCCCATACACGATGCGCACGCAATCTTCGAAGTCGTTTTGGCAAGTAAAACAATGGTAGTGCGGCCGAATATTCATTTCCTGATTATTTCATACCGAACTTATTCCGTTCTTGTTCACTCAAGACGCAGTCTCGAATAATGCGCACCCTCTCATCAGTACGCATTAAATGCAGTCGTTTGGAATTTATCTCGGTGGCGTACATGGTTTCTGATCGATTCGATACATTCCTCCTATTCATCGTGCAAATCGGGCAGAACGCGCTGGCAGTATGACCCAACTCATCAGATGCGGCTGCGACCGCAGGATACTCACCAAAAAAGGCAATCGGGTGCATGAAGATTGTCACTTTTTTTCCGTCCGGATCACACCTTTCAATCCATGCACGGCACATTTCACGACGTCATCCACAATGACGCGAAGAGAATCATTGATCGACTGCTAATGTGGAGTCAATTTTAACGCGTATGGTTGGCATATAGCGGTACGTTAGAGAAGAAAACAACGGTACGGTACCGTTAAGCGATTAGACGTTTAACGGTCAATGTACCGCAGTTCGCTTAATGGTTGTATGAGGGTCATATGACTATACCGCACCGCTAAATTTTAACGATGTGAGCCCTAAAAATTTGGGCCATTTATCATGCAGTGGAGGGCTTCGTTCAGACGGCTGGAAGTGTGTTCGTTAAGGCAGGGAACGTGGAGATGTATTTCCTTCACCGAGTGTCTGAAAGACTTCTGACTGCACAGAAGAAGCTTCCCAATCACGTTGAGCGTTACAACTGCCACGTGGAGGGTGAGTTAGTTCAATTCCATTCAACTCATCACTCTTTTTTTTGAGCCCGTGTGACAGAATTGTGTGAACTTTGCCATATGGATGTGAGATCAAAACCACGCTTTGCGTTCAGTGCGTGAAACTTCTATAGCTTACTTGGAGCTGCCAATGAAGATTCTTGTGATGAAGAGAATATTTTTTTTTGCCTTTTCCTGCAAGGCCTGCGAAGCTCTCTTCCATGCAACGCGCGCCGGGCGAAGCTTAGAAAGTTTAGATAGAGTAGCTTCCGAATTGGTGCGGTTGACAATCGTTTTTCGCTTACTCATGGTTTAGAACGTCGATTTCCGGGAGATTCGAACGCAGATTTGCGAGTGGTTTGCCAGTGTGTAAAAAGTGATTGGAAGGCTTTGTGATGACTGAAAACCTTGGTTTTATCCAGGCCTTGTTATAATTTTAATCCGAATCGCGGCGCTGATTAATACGGAAATAAGGTTGCACAGAACTCTAAATATAAACAAGCAACAAGGGAACGGAAAAGGCACTGATGGATTGTAAATAAGCACGGCGAAGTTTCCATCGTCCCGACCTGTGCTCTGTGATGGATCGAAGATGCTGTGATGCTGTGGGGAACCTGTTCTTTGTCTTTTACATCAAATTTCAGATCATTCTTTTAACGACACACTATGAGCCTCTTAATTTTAATTGGCATATTTCAAATGTTTGATGGTAAAATTATTCGCGTTAAACAAGGGGACACATTTATGTTCTCATTAATTGGCCGGGAGAACCAATTGATCCCTGCGGACTGGACACCTGCGTTAATTCGAGTGAATATTGCATTCTATATTGGGCCACATCGCGCGCGCGGAGTAGGAATAAATTCGAGGGCGCTTGCCAGAAGCAAATAATCTCGATTTCTGCCGGAAGTTTTTGAATTTCTTTCCAAAAGGCGATGGAGAGAAGTATTACTTAATAATTTGCGCACGGGACTGAACGAAAAAGACTAGGCCGTCCTCTGCTGGATCCAAATCAATCTCCTCGGTGCGCAACTTTCAACATAAAGATAGAAGATGTACCAAGAAAATTCGAAAAGATAGAGGTATGCTACGAAGATGGTTCCGAAAAGGTGTGGTGCCCACCAACAGTTCTGAAAGTGCGAGATTTTACCACAGGTGGAAAAGTGAAGGCGAAAGGGGCTGTGAAGTTTACAGCGCTGTGTGGGTATAGTTCTACGATAGAGGACATAGTGTTTTTGGCGAGAAAAAAGGTCCGGTGCGATGATGGGGAGACGGAGTGGAGGTCCCTATATGATGCTGAATAAATGGGGGAGGGAGGGGGCGATACCGGAGATGCGATCTGGGAACTGTCCACTGCACCCATCCGGCAAAGTCTGAAAATCAGTGCGAGCGGAAGGAAGAGCAACGACGCGACGCGGAGTGATCAACAGTATCACATAGGTTATGAAGATGGAAAATATCAGCAGGATTACCCGGTTGTCTCTGTTCAACTTCGTGGTGAAGAAGTGCGCGATCAAATGACAGAAGCAGTAAAAATCGTCACTTGGAACACAATCGCCTTGAGGATACAACCGCGGACAAGGGAATAGAAACAATGACTGAATCGCTGCACAGGAGAAGCAGACAACGCAAGTATCATCAAGACCTGCTGAAAGGCATTCCGCGCGGTCCATAGAAAATGTTCGAAACAGAGTGTCCACGCTGGAGCGGCAAATGGACAGAACGCAACAGTGGGACCAAAAAGACATGGTTGACATCATCTTGATGGCAAGAAGGGTTGTGCGGAAGACACCCTTTTTGGATCTGATTCGCAAGCCCGTAAATTAAGTTACGTAGAGAAGATCTACCCCGTTTCGAAGAGTTCTGCAATACGTTGTGATAAATCTGAAGGACTGTGATGGACTAAGCCACTTTTCGCATGATCGTAGAAGAAATGTCACATAGTGTTTGGGAGCAGTCACTTCATAGTTTTAACTTCATTACATGACTGCATGATCTTCTGAACCCTTCGCGCGATATTTAGGAGGCTTATGTCACGTTTAATACGGCGCGGGCCATTTTTGAGTGGCTAAGTGTAACAGGACAAACCGATGAGCGAAAAATGTTGCTCAAAGAGAAAACGCGCCAGATTGGTGAAATAGTAAGGGTTATTGGCGGTTTAAAAGTGGGGTGAGAAGAATTATCTGCCCCTCTGATCATTTTTCCGGGCACAAGCTGCGGTCCCAGACCTTGCGCGAGCATGGATGTAACAACAGCCGAAGGACACATTTAGGCGCGCGGGTGGGTGAGCGTGATACAGATTGACAGCGCAAGATGGGACAGAAAAACTCTTCTTTTGCCATTGCGCCGGTGGGAAAGGAGGAGTTCTTGAGCGAAATTGGAGACCCAACTGTGCGCACGCAAGTGAGAGTAATTTTTCCATTATCGTGGATTTAGAGAGAACTGGAAGAAGGAATTCCTACAATGCACAAGCTAGGAGGAATGAGAGGATCCGTGTTGGTGATGTGAAATTTAGAATACATTCCGTACTGCTTACAGAGGTTGAAATTTTTCGCAGAGTTCGTAGTGTGCTGACGTCGTTAAAAGACGAGATGTTGTGTAATTTTTGGAAATCCATATGGAATTAAATGCCTGTCTGCAACTGTGATTTCTGATAAATTGCTAAACATGTAGAATTAATGTACGCCTGAAGGCACTGTACATATAAATATCGTTTTTTTCATCCGTGACATGTTCACAACAAAACTTTCACAATTTTGACTATATTTGCAACTCCTGAAGTCTTGAACCCTCCAAAAAGGTAGTACAACAACAAAAAAGTTCAGTCATGCCTGTCACGACCATTTTTTAATATTATCAAGAACCATCGAAAAACTTTTGTGCAGAACGGTAGCAGCTCGGCCAAGTCCGGGAAAAATCTCTGTTCACAAAAACAAAATGTGGTGGAGAACAGCATACACTATATTTCGATTTTTCACTGTTGCCACAATCAAAAGTACTGTTGATTCTCAAAAGTGACCACGCGGAAAATGTTGGCAGTACCAGGAGACTAGGTGATAGCCAGCGAGCTACCGTGTTGGATTCTTAGGCCAGGAGCGTGACGTAGAACGTAAAACACCTAAATGTTTCAGGGGTATTCTTGCAGAACGTGGAGACAGACCAAAGATATTTCTGAGGTTGTCTGTGAGAGGATTTTGATTACCCCCCTGATGGATGAGTTGCGAAGATAGTATGTAAGGTATCTTCTAAACTACGTCCATTCGAAACCCATTCCTTGAAGGGGGTTTTATGTGCAGCCACTTTGCCAGGTGACACTGAAAAGTTACGGGGACACGATGAGTGTTTATTCCGCCCGAACTCCGTCTGAACGGTTTCTTGGACTGGAACAATCGCATGTACTGCGACTCTTCCAAAAACTTGTTGAAACGGTCGCTACTGATTTGGTTTATTGTAGGGGACCTTTCGTTAAGCGGCGTGCTAAGCACCAAGTTTTCTGAGATCTACAGTACCTTACGGAGGATGCCGCCCAAGAGGCTTACGCGCACCCGTTAGGGTGCTTTTAATAGGACGGGTAGTAAAAAGTGGCCGCGCGAGGTGCAGTGAGGTGCCGGCCCATGAAAGGAGGGTATGATAGCGTGAGCTGTGCAGAAAAGTACGGAAAAATGTTGCAGGCCGGCCATAAGGGGCGGCATTGGACGTTGGAGCATCACGGGGCAAGCGCCCGTGCACCACCATCCCGTAATATAGCGCCAAATGCATGACACTGTACTTATAAGTCCCAATGATTGGGTTGAATATACCCTTGTCGAATAATCGATTATGCAGGTCGGCGGACTTGACCGTAGAAATTAGTCAGCCGGTTTCTGATTTGCGCAAGCGTAGAGTTCTAGACGGGTAACCGATATCCGCCAAATCGATCGGATTTTCCCAGAATTCTTCCGCGTCTCTTTCGCCACAAAAGGACTCGACACAGCAGAAGACAGGGGTTAGTCTATGCAACATAAGTGGGGGAGGCTACGTAAATATCCGGTGTGAAAGCTATACTTGAGAGGGTTCAGGAGTGCGACGGCTGAGTATGAAGGCGGCGCAAACGCCCAATAAATAAGCGCGATTCTTACCAGATACGGCAGAATGGACGGAATCAGGAGCCGAGGCTGTAGCAAAAGCCGGTGTACACGCAGGATTGGAAGCGATAGTTCATCGCAAGTTTCATGAGGAAGTAGGGGTAGAAAGGGGAGGAAGGACGCATCTCGGAAGCTTATGAAAAAAGCTGGGCGTTACAAAATGCGAGAGAAGGGAAGCGCCAATGGAACCTGTAGTTCAAACAGCACCAGAGCTGGGACTTCAGGAAAACTATGAACGTTGAAGGCGCCAGGTGGAGGGAGTGACCCGAAACGCACAGTAAGAAGCCGGCCGCGTGTGTTGAAGGCACAGCTGTTAGCCGCATACTGCAAATTTTACATAAAAACAGTTTTCTGCTTGTAGAATATTGGGGAGGGATGTAACGGGGATGTTGCAGCGGGATCGGGAACACGAAAGCTTGTTGGATTGAACTTACATGCACGCGGAGAATAACACGAACGCAGGGGTGAAAGAATCACTGGTTGTCTTTCCTCTGCTGTAGCAAATGTTCGCAGGTATTTTAAAAGGATATTATTCCACGTCAGTGCGATGATGAGCTTGAGAACGACCACTCACGAGAGTCGGAGCGGGAAGGAAATGTGGAGCGCATATTTGTGCGGGAGTTACTAGAATTGTACAAGAGTGAGATTGGCAATAGTGGCTGCACGCTGCATCCAGCTTATGGTGCAGATGGAGCCAAGAAAAGTTCAGAAGCGGTCATTTTTTTGTAAAAAATCGGTAACTTTAAGGAATGAATCGCCGTTTCCCTTCCAGAAAATTTCCGACCGCGTCGGCAACGACGCCGTCGGAGAGGTCATCATTATCTTGAGTAACCCGGAGTTATCTCTCGAAAAATCCCTCGGACGCATCAAATCCGCGAAGAATTGCCGAAAAGTACATTCTGGTATTGTACAAAAGCTTTAGGGGAACCGCGGATTCCATAAAAACAGAAATTCGCTCTTCCTTCTCGTGGTAAAAAATTGTGTTGACCCTGCGAAATTCCGTCCTCGTTTTTTAGTCTCTTACAAAAAGTGCTGGAATGAATGACTTCGTATAATAGGCTACAGGCGCGGGAAGGCGAAGCGGTACAGTCTGAGGCTTTATGAAAGTGACTCTGCGGAGAAAACTGTGTACCACGTCAAGCGGTTAATTAAAGAAACGCACGACTAAAGAAACGCACGACTACTATTCTGAGTGGTTCAGAGGTCCATCTCCACTTGAAATATCATTTCTTGGGTTCGCGCAATAGTAAAATAATAAATAATCTAGCGTCCTAGCGTGTAATGTATTATTTAGCACGGTACTGCAATGCGCGCGCCGTTTATTACCTGCTAAAATCATGCACCGCTACACGAGGGATCATGCACTATAAGCATAACGCAACAGACGTGTATGAATGAGCGCGGTGCACGACAATCGTACTCATACAGGTCGTTCACACCTTAAAGTGAAACGGATCTATACAATTTAAACTGTTGATGCTAGCTGTACTATTATCGTCGTCCGATGGCGACGAATCGGATTAAAACCATCTACCTTGGATCGGAACGGAGTCTAAGCGCGACAAAGTATTAGTTCAGTAGCTCGCGTCCTCATCTCAGCCCCATCCGCTTTGTACAGGCTTTCAATCACTATCGCGCTCTGCGCTACGAATACACTTTCTTCGGTAACCCACGTTTTTCCTGTCTAACGCTGTTGCTGTTACTGCCCTATTTGTTTCTCTCGTAAAACACCACGAAGCTCTCATTGTTTTTTCGAGTTTCCTTTCTGCTTTACCGCATAACTATCTGCCCAAGCCTATTACTCTACTGTTTGTACCCGGACAAGACCAAGGTGTCTTTGAAGAGTGCGTAAAATGTTGGGTACCCTGTCAATATTTCCCTTCTCAATTTTATATCATCTTATACAAAGCGTTTGATATGCGCAGGTTCAATTCTTCTCGGTTTCAGCCCCACAGAGGTTGAAGAAACACACTACGACATTCACACTTTGCGCATAGTACCTCCCCATGAGCAGCGGCAGATAAAGCTTGGAATTTATAACAAATTATTTTTACATATACTGCACGAGTGGGAGGAAGTACAACTTACAGGTATTTTTAATTTTTCATAATCGTACACATTTACGCTGTCACCCTGCTTTGAGCTCCATAGCATGTGGCCTCCCTAAAGCGAAGGATATTTCTTGCTTGCAAAAAGCATGGAATTTTTCATGTCCCTTTCATCGGTATCTTGTTACAAAAGTTTAGTTTGGTGCGTTTTGTGAAACTTTCAGAGAGAACTCTGCATGTCACAAGAAAAGTTAGAAGTCGTTCTATCCCATAGGAGATGAAAATCATTAGCCTTCATCCGACGCATTCATTTATCGAAACAACCACCCTCGCACAACCGGAATCCATTGTTCTGAATCACTCCTTATTATCCTATGATGCATTCCACAATCTCTTCCTCAGAATGTTCAGGGGTTTGATGAAAGAAATATTTAACTGGGTTGGTTTCTGTCAGCTGCAGGTGCCCATGATGAAGAGAAATGGGCAGGAAAGTACTACCGCTTTACAGAATTCGCGGGAGCCTATGCTTGCAGGTTTCAACAACATACACAGGTTATAAAAGAACATGAATACATGGATTCTGTCGTTTAGAGAGGTACAACTTCCATGAGAATGACGTTGATGCATTGAAGGCCATGACTGACAAGTTCAAGGAGTTATTTGTCACGAAATTTGCAAGAATCTTTGACGGGGCGTGTATATCTTTGAATGTACATCTGCTGAAAAATAATGTGGAAGAACTTTGCTAGTTTTGAAAGGAATTATAAAGCGAACCTCTCAGCTTCGTGCAAATGTAATTTCAGAAGCGGCTCGTCGTGTGGAAAAGAAACTCATGAGGATTTTTAGGAACCCTCGCAGTACAGAATATAGAAGGCGTCCTGGACCAAGTTATATTCTAGATGGGCTCAAACTATCTCAAAATGGTATGGAAACAATACCGCACAACATTGAGAGGGCGTACTAAGACGTATCTCCAGACTTGGTGCAAACACACGGCATGTTCCCGAATTTTTCTTTACATAAGCTCCTGGAAAAATTCTGCATGTAACACGTGAGATATTCCTCCTTGTAAACGAAGTACCTTTACTTTTATTATAACAAACATCGATCGGAATTTCTAGTTGGTCCTGTCAAAAAGAACTGTCTATAAATCTGGATATTTTCTGGGTGGGTATGTCCCAACACTCGGGTTTTTGAACGAAAGCAATGAAAAGTTATCGATCTCCGACCATCTCAGAATTATCCGGCAGCACATCGTGGCAGAAAATTCATGGTACAATTCGTCTGAACCGAGACATTCTTGTTTCATGCTCTGTTCCGCAGACGATATAGGAATGGGTCGCTGTCTCTGTCTGATACGGGTACAAGGACAGGACGATTCAAAGAAGAAAGTGAGGAAGGAGTTCTGCTCCGTGCATCATTAAGATAGAAGCGTTTCAATTGGAAAGGTAGATAAAACACTCGGTTGTTTAGTCCTGCTCTTTGCGACTGATGACGACATAGACAAAAAAATTTGTGAAGGAGATTTACGAAAGTAAATTGCTACTCCGCAGCGACCAACGCAATATTATGGCCTGGAACCATGGAGGGATTCATGGGCGTATTCAATTTCCAGAGCTCAGACTACAGAATCCAGCCTTTCACTACGGACTTGCCGTGGTACAGATATAGATTCACATGAATCTGTTTTTTGTACCGTATGCAGAAGACGCAGAGTTCTAAAAGCGATTCGAAAGAAGAATTAAGAATCACCGCGCACCTCCTCCGTTTTATCCGCAACAACAAGCTCGGAAACTAGCCGCGATATTTTCGGAATCTCTACACCCAGAGAATTATTACCGTCCTGGTCTCACTCCACAATGCAAATGTCATGAAACCATTCCAAACGCGAGGATGTATTCTTCGCAATCCAAGTTGGAATTAAAAAATCCTTGATAAGTTTTCGTGTCTCTGTTGTAAAATACATGCGTAGCTTCGCGTTCTGCATTCTCCGTTTGTAAATTTAAGATTTTCAGTTAATTCTCCACTTCACAAATGCGATTCTCCGTAAAAAATATCTTTGATCTCAACAGTAGCAATCTCCGAAAACTTTACGAAAGTTTTGGCAAATGAGTCCGTGAAGTCGCGTATATGGACACCACCAAAACTGGGGATGTCCTTGATAAGTTCTAGCATGGTTTCTACAAAAGCATTGAGACAAAAAATTAACGCGAAGGAACCAGGATATGAATTACCTTCCGAGTCGAAGGGGTCGTAACCCATGTAAGACCTTAACAAGTGGTTGGAAAATCCGTACTGAACAACAAATTTCCGTTGAATCCAACTGTCTTGAATAGAAAGTTATCCATGCACCAGGATGAATAGTTTTCCACTGAGCCGTCCTAAAAATTACAAAAGAGATGAGATTCCTTAAATATTCTACACGCTGCCCATTTTCTATTGTCCTTTGTCGGATGAGCGCGCCAAATACCAGTTTTTCAAGAACACAGCACGTACAGAACGTTTTCGCTTCCCTGCATTATCTGACAGTAGCTGGCGAATCTTGCGTCGGAGGCCATTGTCGTTATAAAAGCGTCAAGACAAATCTCTCGGGTACTGCCACTTACTTTTTTCTGAGCGTCAAAATAGGGTCCGAAACATAGACTATATTTGTAATGTGTTGGTAATTTTCATGTACACTACTTTCTATCAGTTCTTAATTTCATAAATTATTATGTTATGGAATATTGTATTAATGTCAATATTTCTTCCGCTACTTTCTAATATTGTTCATTAAGGTAAAAGAATAAGCGTTTATTGCTACTTGAAAATTTTGCAATGTCCTAACGAGATAAATATTAAAAAACAATACAGACTGTGAATGTTTGGCCTCTGCAAATTCATATTAGAACAAAGTGTAGTAATATTCCAATATTGTATCCATTACATACATGTTTCTCACACAGACAGCAATGATGTAAATTAAAGTTACTTGTTTAAATGGCTTCTCTAAATTTATATGCTGTAAATTACTCCAATTTTATCTCACATTTACTTTATTTTCTAAAATAAGAAAAAACGCAGACGCTGATCTCGACAATGAGTGTACTAGCGAATTTTTCACTCTTTGTGTCCGAGC
Organism: Herpochondria borealis; assembly: GCA_032274145.1. Classification (NCBI taxonomy): domain Eukaryota; phylum Rhodophyta; class Florideophyceae; order Ceramiales; family Ceramiaceae; genus Herpochondria; species Herpochondria borealis. The sequence continues at coordinate 597 of JAVCKV010240955.1, read as the reverse complement.
GTCCCACAGCAAGCGGCAAGCAGAATGTGGCATGCAGCCCGTAGGCCTGCGGCCGCAGCATGTGGTCCTGTCAAGCAGCCTGTGACAGCAGAGCGGCGAGAGAAGTACAATTCCGTGTGTTGCGCTCTGTCCCAGAGATTGGTGAACTTTCCGAGGGTTTTAAGTCTGAACCGAGGTAGGCTAATCTTCCTCTTTCTAGGGATTTCCGCTAATGCGACTGCATATACACTACATCCCCTTACCGGGCTAGGTCACACTAAATTATTGAAAACCGTGAAAACGGCGGAGGTCAGTGGGATACCGTATACCTGACCAAGGAAGGTAAATTTAACGGCCTTGCCAGGTCAGGCGTAGGGTCGGGTGAGCTCGGATAAGGAGAAACAGCGCGAGCTGTGCCGTCATAAACTAACAAATAGGCAAGCCAAAATATCTCAGTGGTATTCCGATTGGAAATGGCGGGCCAATTTGCACTCAATACATGTTGGCCCGTGAAAAAATGTTGGCCCGTGAAAGCGGTGCTGTACGGGCAGTATAGTATGCAGTCTGCTCGGCTTGGGTGTAGAAATGGGGCCCATTTTCAGGAATGCAAATCGCCAT
>JAVCKV010240844.1:0-15606 GCA_032274145.1 Herpochondria borealis | reverse complement strand
AAGCAAATGTGTATAAGCTGAGGATATATACTGTTCAATTGAGAATCCGTTGCTGTTGTACTTCAAAATTACTGGATGTAGTTCAAACATCAAAAAGAACAAAACATTACCAGGCGGGTACAAAACAGGTACGAAGCACATTTAAAACAATCCCGAGGTATTCACGCAACCAATGTAGAGCAGTCATGCTTAAGGTATGGAGCAATCATGCCGCTTCTTCTTAGCATCCATACAGCAGCCAAGGAGCAAAAAAGGAGCAAATAGAGAGGCAGAAAGACACATGGCCACGCCATTGCTAAGCCACAGCCACGTTGCAAACATACAGTAGAAAAACACCACAAGCTGTTTAAATGATGAATGTATCACTACAAAATTTGAATCATTGATAAGTTTTCAAAACAAGGTTTATAACATAAGTGAGTAGAGAACGGCCACAGAAGCAGGGGAAATGGACACTGAATGATCACGTAACAGCCACGAATTACCACAGAGTAAGGAAAGAGTAGTCCCAGAGCAGCTACAGAGCAGCCACAGAGCAGCTACGGAGCAGCACAATAGTACAAAAGAAGCTACAGTGAAGCATCCATGGCCCAAAAATGGAGATTCGAGGAGCCGACTAAAGATCAGCCACGGAGCACATACTGGTCAAAATACATATGCTTCATTACAATTGTGGAACCATTTAAAAGTCCCCACACATATCTGAAGAACTCGGACAGCTAGCTTGGCCGCGGAGCAGCCTTGGAGCCACTTTCCAGAGTTGTAACTAAATGAACAAAACAAATGGAGAATATTCAGAATTATTAAAATAAATTCCGAGTGATAAAACGGTCGAGCACAGTTATAGCGTTACAACGTGAATAACAGTACAATTTGTTGTCGCTGCTAGATTGCGTGGGTGAAATTCGCTGGTACGCCCACTGTCGTCCTGTGGAAAGCTACGTAGCCACACAAAATAATTTTCTTTTTTTAGCGAGTAGATATTGCATGAAGTATATTCAAGCGGTTCCTTGTGGTACATCACACTATCTGCAAGACATTACGGGGAAGCAGATACAGTCAAACATTTCGTCATTAAATTTGCGCCCGTGACCATATTGAAAGAACTGCCTGTGAAAAACTGAATTGAAATTGGGAAACAAGGAGCTTCTTTGGGGAATGTAACATGCAGATCAAGCTAGTTGGTACAGGTACGTAGTTTTTTCAAAATTCTCAGAGCCCGGTCCCAAAGTTCACCTAACTGCATACGTTGTAAGGCCAGTACTGAAGAAAGCGCTACTTTAAGAAAATAAAATGTAGCTTCAGATATTCATGGTGCTCTTATTATAGGATTTTGTCCAGCCAGATTCCTTGCGTTTGGACTTTTCGTGAAGGATCTTTATTCTTGTTCTTGTAATATTGCTAGCACGCACAAATATTTAATCTAACAGCTTGCGCGAAGTCCCCTTCTGATGGTTCGTTTTACAGTGTAAGTAGGCTTGAAGTGCTGGCCATGCTAAGCGCGTATCCGGGCGCAAACAAAAGCCAGAAAGAGTACGTGCTGGCAAAGCAATACCGTGAGAGCTTATTACTAACCTCGATTTTAACACTTGGAAGCATCCATCATTGTGAGATCACCGTGCCCATTTCTTTTGAATATTTTCCTGTGCAGGTCGAGCTGGGCACCTTCTTTGTCAAAGTACACAGACCATTCGTCGCGGCGCGTTTCAGTGAGCTTCACTGGGATAGTCATGTCGGGAGTAAAAAGGTGCCACAATTTCCCCTGCTGGAACCTTTTCTGGAGAAACCACTGGCTGGACAAAATAGCAAACCCTACGGTGTATCCGTTTAGTGGCCTACCGGCAAAGAGTTCACATGGCGTAGGCGTGGCGTGAACCGAGGAAAGGGTAGCCGACACGATGGCTGTGATGAGAAGCGGAGCAGCGAGAAGATGCGGAGATACGAGACGAGAGGAAAACATGGTTTGATGTCGGGTGTAGATAAAGTATGCGGCGTGCGTCGTTGGTATGAAGAATGTGGGGGTGAATGAACGGGTGAATTGGTGGCAGAAATAGTTTTGTTGGTAAGGCAGAGTTGATAGAACGCTTGAATGCCCACTCTATAAATACAAGACGAAATGCCGTCGGACTACTGTTACAGTATTGGTTGCCGTTTGGGCAGCAGGCAGAAAGTGGCTGGCCGGTAACATGAACAACATAGCACTGAGAATGTACCACCAAACTGGGTAACAGTAAGGTAGTAATGCACGAGATTCATCAAGTTAGTTTTATACGACACAGCAATGCTGGTAACAGAGACACATGCATCAAGGTAGCAATGCACGAACAGTAAGGTAGTAATGCACGAGATTCATCAAGTTAGTTTTATACGACACAGCAATGCTGGTAACAGAGACACATACATCAAGGTAGCAATGCACGAGATAACTTTTATTGGAACAGATAAAGAAATCCCTTGCAATCAATACAAAACAAAACCCGATTCATTTCTTTGGATTGATTTTTTTTTGAATGAGAGATTCGATTATTTTACCCGATCATATTTTCTGTTCCAGTCTCAAAGTTTTCTTCTTCTTGCAATCATTCGCTGCCTGCTGCATCGCTGACGGCTGCATGTGAACGTAACGTTCGTTGATGCCAGTCGTTACATTTTTGTGCATTATACGTCAGGGCAGTATTGCGCGGGATAGCAATGCTTGCAAGAAGAAGCAGACATTTAGATTTGGGCAGAAAAAATTGAAGGAATGTATCGTAGTTCATGCCTTGGATTTTTTTTTTGTTATCTCTTGCCTTGTACCACGCAATGCCAGGAGGCAAACCCCGCAGTTTCTTCCTGCTGTGCACTATTGCTGCCTCTGTTCTGATATTTATCACTGCAAGCCATTCACCGTGCTATCCACAGGTCACAGGTCACAGGTCACATACGTCCCGTCTACTGGCCCTATCGTTCCTCTAGGCACTCTATTCTCTTACGTCTACCCTTCCTCTTCCGGCCATCACACCGGCTTCAGTGCGGCTACCGTCCGTTTTTCTCTCACCATTGGCCCTACGCAACCATTCCTCAGACATGACCTCTCGTAGGTTTATGCCGACGACTAGTGCATATCAATAGACAGTGATACCCACGTGTTGTATATGAGCATGGACTCACAACAATAAAATGTAAACTGTACAATAGGCTCAAGGTGAAAATACCCCGGCAAAAAGATGCAGACCATGCATGTAGCGACCACACTTCCTCTTCTTACATTCTTTTTAGATACCTGAGCTAGTCACATTTCTTCCCAACTTGCCAGCCAATCAACATGAATTACATCATGTCTGAAAAGTGATATATCATCAAGAATTCACAGCCAGCCATAAACGCCAATTTCGCTACGATACCCCCCCCCCCCCCAAAAAAAAAAAATTAACTATTTAAAGAAATATTAAGAATAATAAAGTCAAGTCGTACACCATTTTTGAGTGGGCTTAAAAATACTCTTCTAATGATTTCTTTTATGGCTTACACGGTCTGAAACAGAAGATTGCATGGGTAGCATTATTCGAGGCCGCTAACAGCATTCAGTCAAATTAAGAAATTATATTCTGCCCTGATTTGCAAAGATTGTTTTCATTTTAATGTACAAAATGCCTCGCTCCCATGTTCCATACCAACAACTGTTCTGAATTGACTTTAGAAACATTATGATTATACCATAACCTCCGCCCTTTTCCAACAACACTTCATACACTCTAAACAACGTTAATTACTCTGTACACGGGGCTGTGGCACTAAATTAGAGTAGCGTCTGACCAACAATATTCGCAGTAAAAACCCCTAGTGAAGCAAATGTGTATAAGCTGAGGATATATACTGTTCAATTGAGAATCCGTTGCTGTTGTACTTCAAAATTACTGGATATAGTTTCCAATCAGGATTACTAGTAACACACACGTAATATAAATACGCCCATCTTCGGTTTGCTCTTTGCTTCGTTCCAGTTCCAGACGAACTCCACATCAAGGCAGTGGTATAATTGCTTCACCTAGCAAGCTGCCGTATACTAAGTGCTCATATATAGATATTAATCTAAGAGTATGTCAAAACAAAAAAACGTTGAGGCGTATAGCTATGTTGGGTGGTCTATACTCTATACGTACCACATGTTGAGTGGTGCTACACCTTGGGTGGGTACTACATGGTATGCGGCACTACTAATGGCTATATCTCGTATGAACAATTCATGGTAGGCGGAACTACCAGCGTGTGGGTGACACAGTCAATCTTGGGAACTCTAAGCAGCTATGTCTTCACTTAGGCATCTGCACACCAACTTCACATTTATTTAAGTTGGTCAAACAATCCACTTGATTGATCTCTTCCCCGTTATCTTCAATAAAATCTAGTCTTCGAATCTAAACGACTACTCCGGCTGCCCCCAACCTCGCGCACTGTTGCCTACAACGGCACACAGAAGTTGCGGCTGCACTAGTGGTTACAACAAGCTATGTCGCTTGAGCCTGCAGCGAATTAAAATTGTAGGTCAAAGTCAATCCGCACGGAAGAACCCGGGTCACAAACGGCCCAGCTGCTCTTATCCATGCCAACATCGTCCGACTCCGTCTTTCAGTCGTTTTTTCCTTGCTGATTTTTTGTTCTGGGGGTTCACAGTGTTATTCCTCGTGTCATCGGGCAGCGGGAAATAAAGAGCCTCTGAGGTATCATTGAGAGGACTACCAGATCCGTTCATGTTGACGTAGCTCTGATCAACGAAGGTTATCGGAATTCGTTTAATTCTGATTTCAGCCTTGGAAGGTTCCAGTTGTCTGGAAATTGGGTACAATATGAGTTAATAAGACTGTCCATCTTACCAGTATCATTGCGTGCGATAAGGTCATACGTTTTCCGTCGTTTGGTATTAGATATACAAGGGTTTGTTGCTACTTGGACAGCTTTGTTTGCAATTGTGGGTTGAAAGGATTTAGGGCCTTTCCTCGATTAGAAAATTGCCTCCTAGCCTTATGCTTCCATGTTTGAAGTTGTTCAACTGAGGAAAAGGTTTTTTTAAAAATCTGTGTTGTATGCCCAGAGTCTTGCGAGTATGTCGGCGGGACATCAACAATCCAAGCTCAAAAATGCGAAGGTGGTTCAGGTTTGCTCATAACATGAAAGCATTGCGCACCAGCTGGGTCCCCTTCATCAGTGCGACCCTTCAGCTGCTTTAAAAAGTTCCTTCCAAAAAAAGTACGCACTTTCATGGGAAAAAACTGAGGCCACGGGGTTCTACTGCTATGAATTTTGCGGTAGCACTTAGCCACGTAACACATGTACCTCGTCATAACAGACGTAATTAAGTACACAATAAAACCCTCATAACCCCCCTCGTAGCCCCCCTTCGTAACCCCCTCATACATAACCCCTCTTGAATGTTTTGTTTTCTTTTATTTATTTTCATGTTTTATGGCGGAATCCTTTTTGGCCACCACTACAGTGCGCACGCATTGTTTGGTGATAGCGCCCAAACAAGTATGCGCAGGCTACTGGAATAAATTTGATTATTGTGAAATATGTATTCAGAAGTGTTTCATTTGACATGAGTTGAGTTGCATTTCATTACCATTCGATCAATCATTCACATAAATGCTCTCGCAACTTTTCCGCGCGCTCACGACCTTCATGTTCTTGCCAGTTTCAGTTTAGTGAGATCTCGGTTCAATTAGAGGGTTCTATTATATGTAATATTTGATGCAAATCGATTACAGATGGCTTGGGAGGAACATCAGTGAAAAAATTGTATATTATCGTCAGATGTGGTATTACTTGAAAAAGTCGGAGCAAACTAGTGGCATAAATAGTTTTCCCGTTGGCATTGAAAATATTCATAGTTGTGTAATAATTGATAGAATATTATGATCCGTCTGTTTATGGAATCCAATTCAAGGGAATCTGGAAGGGGCTAAAAAGAAGGTCACGGATTCCATGCGGCTGTTCCTATGGTATATCATTTTCCTCTCTCCTTTCTTAGAAATTGATATTATGTTACTGTAGCAATATAGTATCAATGATATGTATTATGTGTGGAGCATGGACCTATATATGACTCAAATTAATATGTGAATATGGGGGATTCCGTCTCATATCTCCCCCATATATACCTATGGATGCTTATACCTATGCTGCTACATATTTTTTAGACTGTAAATAGTTGTTCTACATGTATTTTGGTATTCTAAACTATATAGGTACGAATACTGAGCTCCTAAGGCCCCTACAATAAACAGTCAACCTACTTTCCCCCTGTTTGCCTTCGCGAGCTGTGCCTTCGCGAGCTGTAGCGCCGCGTCGAGTTTACGGCTTATCCATTTTAGTTGCGCGTCTCTGAGCCTCTTGTAGGTGTTCTCAGAGCGCATACCAACCTTCGGGGTTGATTGTTATCTCTTTAACCACTCGTTCCAGGCCTGGGCGTGCTGTAGCGCCGCCCGTCCGGTCGCTTTTCTACCGTCTCATTGAGAGATGTTTGCTCTCACCTTCTTTCTACTCTGTTCTTTCTCATTCTGTTTATCCCTACGTCTTTCCCTACTGTTCTACAGGACCTGTTATTCTCCCTGTACGTCTCTGTCTGAACCCCTTTTGTCCGACCAGCCCTGTTTCTTTCAACCGCCCCGTCCCTTAACTCCTACCTTAGGAGGTTATTATTACCGTCCCAGCGGGGAAATTCTCTTAACACCTACAGTAGCCGCTCCGGCGGATACCTACCGGTGATTGCTCTACCCCTTCCTTCACTAGAATCTATCTGTGAGTGTGTGAGCATAGGCTCCGCTATCAGCTCTACTCCTACGAGCTGGTGGTTAGGTCTACTACACTACACTTCCCTTCTGAACGAACGGAGAACCGACCAGGAGTCTTTTCATTCAGATTATATTGTTGACGCTATTCTTGCCGTACTGTTTTCCCATTTACTCAATGAATGGTCGATATAGCCGTTTGAAAAAGAGTAATTACAGGAATAGATGATGCTGTACTTGAAAAAGTTGTGAACATTGAACATTTTTCACTAACGGTTTCAGAAGTTTTTCGTTTTTATTTAATGGTAAGTCAGTTCTCGCAGGACTTTTCGCATACAGCCAAAATATGTAAAACTGATATTCGTCTTTTATAGACGGCTCAAATAAGAAAAAACGCATGGGACTGTACTCTACTTCGGCGCACGTGGAACAGAATTTATTTAAATATTCGAAACTATTCAGCAAAAATGGGCAGGTATGAGAAAATGCAGTCAATGATTAACAACTGTTAGGCTTTTATACATATGGAATACTTTCTCTACTCGATCGTATTCAAAAAAAACACAGAATAGAGCGAGTTTGTAGGATCGCGATTCATGAAAAATAAAGCAGTAAGTGAGTTGGTAAGTGAAGTTTATATTGGCCTAGAAACGTTCCTGTTCTAAATGATTCATTTTATTGCTCTATCGTCTAAGGCAACTGGCTGGATTTTATATAACTCAGAGTTCTATGCAAAATGATGCAGTCTCATTGGGGATTCAATATTACCAACCAATTCAAAAAATAGTCTGTGTGATTGAGATTCAGTAGGATATAATTCGGCTACTTGCTGCTAGGAACAGCTGAAAAGTTACATGATATTGGACATAATTGCTTGCAATAGTAGTAGTGAAGTGCCATTTGGCTGGTAGGTCTTAGCTGATTCCTAGGTTTCGTCTTGAGCCTTTCCACGGCGCTATTGAAGTCTTTAGTGCGTCCCATATTCTGCTTCTGCATGGTCCATAATTATGCCAAAGATACAGTCCATGGCGTCTTTTCTCATATCTAGGTAGGTGTCATTGTTTTTCGTCTGTTGAATCGCCTGCCGTTACAGAGTAATTCCTCGTAGGTGGTGAAGGAGTGACCGTGGTTTTATTCTTTCATGGTCTAATGTTGGTGGAGCTCGAATACTACCGCCTTTTGAGTTTTTTTTCTAAGTCTTCTCTCATCACTTTGACAGTCTCGTTAATGAATTGAATGACTTTTTAGCCTCTTTCTGTCACTCTTATTCAGTTCGGTCCATGGTTCCTTCGCCGATCGTTCTGTGAGTGACTGTCTAAATACGGGATTTTGTCTATAAATATTGAGTTTCCTTCGTTGAAGTATGTCGCCTATTCCTAACTACGTATAGTAGAGGACGCCACTGAAGAGACTTGTAAAGAATTATTCCACGAGGATTCTCAGCCTGGAGTCAATCACACTACAGCTTGATAGTAGTTATTATGGGCAGCAACAAAGATAACATAAGTACTCGAGTTGTAGTCCAAGAACAAAGAAGAAAGGAGGTATGACCTATGTTATTTCCTCATTTGACAACTTAGACCTTCTCCACTGACCTCACAATATTACACTAGGAACCTGACGGAGAAAATAGACAGGCGAAGGAACAGCAGTGTCCATCATCTACCTCTCGCTGCGCCTCTCTAACACGACTGAATCAAATTTCTACGTTTCCCTTGTTTCCCTTATTTCCCTTCTTAACTCCGTGATTCGTGACAAGTCCTCACTGATTGTAGAAAGCAAAATAAAAACCGTATCCATTGTACGCATGGTCACCATTCAATTCTTGGTACTCTGACTGAAAATAATGCAAATAATGGCAGTCCAAGAAAATCCATGGATTTTAGCACTCTGGTTTTTCTAGTTCTAAAACTGTACAGCAAAGTAGTTCATAGACTACTTATGTCACTCCAACTTTTTCGTACTATGTCTCTGTCCATAAATGCCCGGCAAATGTTGACTGTGGAATTAGTTTCAGAGAAAACAAAAATTACCAATGTGTTTGTTGGTTGGCTGAAGAAATATTTTCCTTGCTTGATGGAAAAAACCCTTGAAACTCTGCCGTGAAAGTTATTATCCCTGTAAAAATTATTCCAGAATCGTCTAATGTGTTGCAACAATCAACTTTAACATTCATCGGGCCTGGTATGTCAACATGCTAAGAACGAAAATAAATAATTTAATATTCTGCACACAATTAATTGTATTGAGGCTATGCAACGTTTACTTTCTGCTCATAGAAAATAGTATTTATGTACCGAAGTTTCAAGGTTCACCTGGAACATTTGTAAACCTAAAAAGGCAACGCTTTACGCTTTATTCTGTATGACATATTAAAAAAATCTGAACAAATTTTCTCCACAGTTAGGTTTGTGCTGGATAGAAACAAAACACCGCTGGATTAATTCCATCAAAAGAATTTCGTCTTAAAATCCGGAAATAGAGAACTTATGAAATGCTCTATTGCCAACACAATAATCCAATTATTCCCAGTCAGTTAGAGCCCTTGTTGCACTTGTAAGCAAACACGCCGAAGCTTTTTTTCAGTAGTGGTTGAGGCCTATAACGGAAGATAATAAAAAGCCCATGGCTTCATTGGGACAAATACTGTGCAATAACGTGCTTACATCTAAAACAAACCAAAACTTCGGTCGATTTGAGCATCACGTAATACATCTTCCAACCTGCACGGGTACTTTTATCCAACAGTGCTTTTTCAAAACATTGCCTATTATGCATAAACATTTCAAAAATAAGCTGTGAGCGACTCAGTACCCAGTATTGTTTCTAACACAGTGATACAGGCCATCATTCTGTGAACTGCTTGATTCCCTCCTTTTACAAACTTGATATCGAGCAAGGATACGGATTTTGAAAGTTATATATCGTAAAAAGCACGCAAAAATCCAAAATCATATCGGCTGAGCTTTCGCTATAAAAAATCCGGATCTTTTTCTTTATCTTCACCTGAGCCCTCAATACAAAATCTCTAATGACAAACATTCCTCGAAAAATGGGAGGTAAATTATTTCTTTTAATATTCTAAGAAGCGAGCTGCCGTTATGTTTATCTCCGTGTGTTACTTTCACTTTTTTAATGCACTACTTTTATTGAAAAGAAATTATTATAACAACATCATGCGATAGCAGTTCGACGGAATGTAACGGAAATTAAACATAGGCTTATCTCCAAGTGTGTCGAGACTTTTCCCCATATATTCGTTTAAACTATGGTTCCATAGCTATTGCTAATATCACATAGTATAAGCAACCGTCATTTCGAAACGGTGCTAGCATACAGGGCACGAAATCGGGTTACAAGATATCTCTTTTCTTTTAAACGATCATATAGATGGAGTTACTTGATGATGATTATATATGCACGTTCTCACGTGTACTGGAAATTGTATAAAAATTGTAAAGAGCAGTTTTAAGGTGTCTGGCTACTTTTCGTTTATGTTTTTTTTACAATGGTCAATGGGACGGGGTGGCCCAACGCTATAATAAAATTTAGTAGCCTCTTAAGCAGTCATATCTTTCTGATGAATGCTGAAGTTTTTCTGCTTTGAAACTGTCTGTTCCAGAATCTAATGACATGATTTTATGAAAGATACCCTGTGTGAAAGTCTTATTTTGTATCGTAACTGTTCTACTACGCTTATTAATTAAGTCCCAGCTTAACAAACATACTACAAAGCCCCGAATGGGAATCAATTTTGTGGAAATGGAAATATGAAGTGTTTAGTATGATTTTCAATCCTATGCTTTCAGCAAAAGAAGTTTTGCGACAATCAAAAAAATATTGTTCTGTTCTTGATAGTTTCATAGGTGCACATTGGCAAAAAAATAAGTTCTTCAAATGTCACGATCGTACTTTCGTAATATAGCGAGTTTTACCTCTGTATGATCCCTTATGATTCACTTTATTATTGTCTAATTGCATTTAAGAAAGATAAACTCAATTTTTTATTCAAAATAATCACCGGAACTCACAGCAACCAGCATGCTTTCTGGATAGTTAGTTTACATACTTCAAGTATTTCTCTTCCCACAGTAATAAGCAATGATCACTATTTGGACCGTAAAGTCCGCTTTTCTTTTTATTCAAAGAAAGGGTTCATTACATTTTTTGGTAATACTCTGAAGTATTACTGAGGATCTGCTTGTTGATTTGATATGGTTGGCATACTTAATGTCCATAGGCACTGGATATGTTCTTACGCACCATCCGCAAAGAGATCGCAAATTGTGCAACTCGGGATGGTGTGCTAAAAACTTTCCAGCTGCTGCGACACACCCCCTCTGCAGTGTCGCACATGATTTTAATTATCTTCTGGTGAAGCAATGGGGTTTCAATAATGTTGAAAACTCAATTCGGTACTTCGCCATCGTGTTTTCTTTTCAGTAGTTGAGCAACTATAATGCCAAACTGCAGGTCCCCGACTTCTCTCACCACTGCTATCAGCAAGTCAGCAATGCGAAGAAATGGCTATTGGATAATCACATACACCTCCTTTTCCCAACTCATTAATGCACGACGCACATTACACTCACTGCGCATCCGTACAGATGCCGAATCATTCTCACTGCAGAACTCCTTCTATTGCGCCATGTAGGGTGCAAAATGCCACCAATATTTTCGGACAGTTTTACACATGGCATGTCAACCATGTCCCTCACCTTAGTTGTGCATCACCCCGTAATCTTCAGAAGATCGTCAATTTTTTTGAACCCTAACTTGCACAGCACAATCGAATCCGACTCCCTTATTATGGCTCAGATATTTCTAGGGTGCATTTCAAAACATCTCCCATCACACAAAATTATTTCCCAACACGATAAAATGCCTGGTGCGTCGGCAGCTTTGTACGGACACTCCCAAAGCTTCCATTACCCTTTGACGGGACATACATAAAAAGTGTATTAGCTATCTTTTTCCTATCTGCAACTTCATGTTCATCAAAAATGTAACCAATAGCGTGCTCTGTAAGGTTGGAAATAGAGAAAGTAATATCTGATGCTTCAACACAGGCAGAGCTGGCCGTGCCTTACTTACAACAGGCAGGAATCTCTTACTTAATTTATATAGAGTTTGCGTTATTAGTTGCACCCCGTACAGACAATTCCGTAACACCCAGTTCTTCGATCGAAAAATCTGCAGGCAGCTCTAGGCCTTCTGCAGGCCACATGGCACTGGAACTGTACTCATATCCACCCCCTCAGTACTATCCGAAGCACCACGTCCGTTCAAGGCTTCAAATGCCACTTTGTGTAAAAGTTTCCCTGAGAAGAACTCAGCATCAATTGTACATTGCGTAAAATGATGCAAGTACCGTGCAGTCTTTGCTACATGTAAATTCCCCCTAGGGGAAACATTGTTACGACCCGTGTCATCTCACTGTCCAACTTGAGTTCTGATATAGAAGAAGCATTAAATCTTTGCATTGTTAAACCACCAAGAATTATTTGGGCACTGAAAACTGTCGGTGAAATCTTCAGGCTATCTGATGTCAAAAACGAAAACAGTCTATTCATCACACACCATTCATCGAACAGCTGCAAAATGTTAGATCGATACTCAAACAAAATTTTCTTTCGTTTGATAAAGCTACTCAAAAACTTCTGTGCAAAAGCATAAAGAGCAGCGTTGTACATGATTATTTTGAATCAAGTTGCAATATTTGCAACCAGAATACCTAGAAACTCCCTTTGCGGCATATTAGCTCCCTTGTGCTTTATCATCGGTGGATAATCAAGTACACTCTCACAGGTATGCCAATGTCAATACGAGGAATCCAAACCGTGCTCAATTGGCAGTTGTCATCCAAAATGTGCGCATTCACCTAGGCAGAAAGCCCAGTACCCCATTTGAAATATACCAATCCTTTGGTACCCGGGGCTCTCTTTTCTTTTTGTAAAAATAGATGTTTGATAGCATTCCTGAAGTTCTCTTTTCAAGAAATCATACCTCTCTCATACCCTCCTACGTAACTTGTAGAGCCATTTCATCAGCAAACACCACGGAAGATAGCATACCTCTGGAAGCAATCCACTGATACACACCTGGCTTCACTGCCAGCATCTTGATAACTTTTGTTCAGTTCTCCAGTATTACATCCCATATTTTAGAGTGTAGGGGTATCATTGGGCCGTGGTAAGGAAGGTGATCATATAAAGAGTAAAACACGTTCTGTTTGGACACTGCGGTCTCGTCCACACCAATATGATATATTGCAAACGTCTCAAATATCCAGCAGGTTCTTTCATAGATAACATCACAGTTGCTCCGTTGAAATCTGTCACCTCTTCAGACTCGGATTCCAAAACACCCTTCTAAAAATCAGTGTTTGGATCCGCTAGTAACTCAGTGCTAACGGGTTTTGGGTTGGTCTACTAATGCTGTTCATTATACAAAGCATTTTCTGCTGGCTTTTTGGAATGCAGCGTGCTTGTAGATGAGCTATTAGTTCATAGCTGTAGCTCACAGTCAATGCCGTTTTCGCAAAAAAAAATTGAAGTTAGCAATGGGCGTTGAAAGCGGCAGTACGCCCCGAATAGTTGATGGTACGAGCAGTATAGTTTAGCTTACCTGAGTCGTTTAGTGAAGCAATGGTGACTGCAACTATCCCGATGGAATGTTTTTAAGGGTAACCGTCTCACATAGCTACACTGTATGGAACAGCAGACTGAAATGGTACACTGCATAATACTAGAATGATCATTGCCACCTGTCAAATGACTTTGTCACAAACATGGTTGCGGACTTCTTTGAGCACACACAACCTGAGTACGAGAAAATTATTGCAAGTTGTTTCATAGGTAAAGGATTGAAGAAGATACCACCACCAGCAACCAATCATATCTACTAACTTGGTGACCACGTATATGTTTATCGTGAAGGACTCAAACAAAACACAGGGCCACACATGATCAAATTTTTGACAAGTATGACATTCGTCTGCGACTCAGTGAGAAGCAAGATTCTGGAATGTTCAAAATATTGCGAATTCGACCAGCTGCAATGAATTGTGAAATGTGTAAAAAAAACTAGCTAAGGGGGTTTCCGCCTATTGGACAGAAATAATTCCTTATGGTGATTCTCGCTAGTTATTGTTCGACGATGAAAAGAGGCGAGAGAAATACATTCTAATCAGGCGTGGAATATTCCGTCTGCTCATGGGAAAAGAAGATGGACCCAAACCCCACCATTGTTCCTTCAAGATTGTTTCTACCAATCAAGCAAGCGGAAGATGGATTTACGCGATACAAAGCACGATTTGTATTCGATGGATACCGTGATCGTGAGAAACAAAATATCTTTCACAACAGCTTCATTAAGCAATCATCTCTCTGCATCCTGATTACTTTAGCTATCATCCTGGGGTTTGGTGTTTGGTCTATTGATGTGAAGCACCCATCTCCTGTCTGCCTGTGAGCTTCTTCGTGACAAACTTATTAATCCAACTCAACTTGAGCTTAAACCGGGCCTCCTCCTCATGTTTATTCAGCCCCTGGATGTTCTGTACGACAGTGGAGATTACTGGAGTAAAACATTCACCAAGTTTCATACAGATAATTATTGCATGAAGCAATAGAATGAAGACTTTGAAATATTCTTCCAAATAATAACGAATCAGTTTTTTTAAGTATCCGTAACTTGCGTTGATGATGTGATATAGGCTTCTAACAACAAAAAATAAGAATGAAATAACGGAGCAGCTGAAATCGCGATTCGATATCAAAACATCGACGAGAAATATACGACGAGTGTATAGACGACCCAAAACCCATATATTAGGTTACAGTGCCTTATATATAGAGAGGTTTCATATATAGTTACGTACTGTAAGCAACCTTAGAATGTTTTAGCCTGCAGCAAGCTTGCAATCGCCTCTGACGGCTATCGGGGCATCATTCCGCCTACACTAATACACCACAGCACCTACACATTCCCCTTGACTCTCCCCCTTTCACTTCCCCCAGATTATATCCTGCATGATCTTACATCTCCCATGCCAGGAAAGTCTCTTCGCGACGGCCCCCTTCCCTTTCATACCTCTATATAGACCTACCCCAATTTCTGGTTCTCTTGGGTCTCACAGGTGAGGCGTAAAAATCCTCACTTTCCCCTGTCAACTTATGCGCTAACACCCCACAAAGAACCACTATGAGAAAGTTCTAAAATCCTCTTTGTAGAGGTATCTCCTTTTGTGAATACTATGCCATGCCAGCATCACCGATCGCTTATTTTGAACCCTGTGGTAAAAGGTTAGGAAAAGAAAGAAATTCCGTACAACTACGATTTGACAAACATGATTGAAAACTGGTAAACAACATTACTAACTGGAGGTCTGTGCATTTTAGCTATAATACTAATTACTGAACTCCATCACTCAAGATTGCTCCTAGTTGGAAGGTTATATCTAAACTTATTTAATATTTACCGTTACTGCAAGCAACGGTATGAGTTGACATAATGGTCGTTTAAGGGCTTTGCATGATTTGATCCCTATAATTTTTATCATTGTTTACAAATTTTTAAAATTTCAATTTTAAATTTATTCTTTTTTATTTAGAATAATTCTTCGCTCATATTTTTTATTTCATCTTAATTCATATCTTAACAGATGATTAAAATATCAATTAATTTTATTAAATCAATTTCTTTATTATTTTATTATATTAAATTTACTATCAATTTAATATTCTAATTTTATTTTCTTAATTTTTCTAAATTTATTTAAAATTCTACTTCTTAATTTAAAAAACAATCCATTTAGTATTACTTAATAAAAAATCTG
>JAVCKV010240733.1:0-15608 GCA_032274145.1 Herpochondria borealis | reverse complement strand
GCACTCAAGCCCATATCCTATACGGCTTCATCTTGTTGCTACGGAAAGCAACCTCGGCTCACACCTTCTCTGTGACATCGCGCTCAGGTCCTACGACACTTCCGGTCCAATCCTGTTTCCCAATCGCCGGCAAGTCACCTGGTTTTTTGCACTTCTTTTCATCCATTCTCATGAATAGTTCTGGGGCCCGACGCTTTCGAATCACTCTATACCACACTCCCTGAGCCATATCGAAAGAGGGACCTTGAAGACCCTTCGTTGCAATCGCTTGCTTTTTCTGTGGGTTTTGCGTGGTTTTGTTCTTGCACTCACGCCCATCATTGCTGCAGGTTTTTCATGACAGCCAGCCCTCCTTCCTACTATCTGAGAAAGGTACACAGTTTATCTATGATTTTTTAATTCCGTCTGTGACAAGATGGGTATTCGGCAGGGGCTCACGTCTTCCTACCTTCCTCAGAAAATGGACAACTAGAGCGATTTAACCGTACGCTAACTGGCACAATTATTATTATTTACCTTCGGAAGTATAACCGGTTTACTGTTATTTCGTTCCGTATAGGAGCATGTGCAATGAGCGGGGCTACTGTACGTAGACGTACAGATGCACGCACGGTAATCATGCCACTATAGTACGAACACATAGATGAAAATATAGTAGCGTCACCCTTACTGCACGTACACACCGGTGCACGTACAGTAAGGCATACTGTAGTTCACCACATTACTGTGGCACCGCACACGTACCGTACTCGTCTCCGCATTAAATCATGCCGAGGGACCGGAAAGGGCACTCAGGTACCCTTGCACTGCACTGTGGTCCACCCACCCCTTCGAGGGTAAAGCTCGTTGTGGCAAGTACCAGACTTCTCCGCACGTCCTCCGCTCTTCGAATTCTCAGAAATTCATTATTTCGTTGTTCTACCACAGTTCGGTTGGTTCGACCTTCAAGATCCCACCATAATTACAGTACTACAAAGAACTCTGTGCTCTACGTCGCTTCTGTGCAGAAAATGGGCTTACCTGGGACCAATTAATACATGCTGTAGCCTTTGGAAACCATAATACGGTGCATCTGCAATGGGGTGCACCCCATTTCAGCTTATAATCACGCTCACCCCCAACGCCTCTGTCCGCAAAATGCAGAGATGATGTACTACACTGATTTAAATTCCCATATGGGTAATGAAATAGTTACGAAGCCTCAAAAGACACACGGCCACGGCCACCGCCAAACAAAATTAGCACAAGACCGTTTCAAACGGGATTGTGATACTAGGGTCCTCCCCACTATTCACCATTACAAAGTGTGTGAATTTTCCGTCGTAAGCTGAGATGCTTCTAAACTCGGTCATTCATATGATTAAATACGCTCTAAAGGACGTTCAGGCGTAATTAAAGGCGTATTATCCGAGGCACAGTGTGCTATATTCCACTTTGACCACAAAAGGACGACACTACAATGTCCATATATTGGATAGTGCTAATTACTATTCCCACTGTCCCGCTGCAACCGTAGCAAATACTTATTACAAGGAATAATAGCCAATCCCAAATACACACCCGGACTAATAACCTACTAAACCATCCATCCAAACCTGATCCTGGGGTACAACCACCAGGGCAACAGTCCATATCGGCCTTAAAAAAGGTAAAAAAACTACCTTCAAACCAAGCCAAGTCACGGATTTTCGCGGTTAAAATACGGAACGACAGATGTCGTCAACGTCCTCGAACGCGACGCACTGCACCCAAACCTGTGTAGACGATACTATATCGTCTCTTTTGAAAAATACATCAAACTATAGGGTCCGCTTGACCAATTTACACCGTACTCTCGACATCTACACGTAAGCACGATTTATAGCCGTCCGGCTCTTACAAGGGTATCGCCGGAAAAATCTTCTTCCAGATAGCTGCCTTGCTCCGTCTGGAAAACATTTACCCTCTTGAAAAGGGGAAAAGGGGAATTTATATACCGTAACTTCTAAGGTTTTATCCTATTTTACTTTAAGGAGTACATATTGTTTAAGTACATTTCAGCATATTATTGATTTAAATATACATCTATAATATGTTACAATATTAATATTCTTTCAAAAAGAATTCACATATGCAGTTATCAATTGTTTCCACTGATCTACAGAATAGATGAAAGCCTCAAAGAGACTATCCCTAATAAAAGAACAACCTCCCAGAGTTACTTCGTAATAAAGGAGGAAGAAAACATGAAGGACGATACCCTACACGGCATAAGCCTAGTCTTTAGACACACTACACCAAAATGCCCCTGAGAAGGATATTTAAGGAGCTTAGCCCTTTTATTCCTTATAGAACTCAGTTTCCTCGACGATATGGTTCTCGTCGGCAGACATCCGAGCCAAGACCACTTCGGCCTTGGCAGCGAGGGTGATCGGCTTCGGTACCGTCTCGACATCGGTATTGAGGTCTATCACCTCCAACTACTGCGTATCCGCAGCAATCTCTACCTTCTCAGACGGCCTGGTTGCCTCTGTAGCAACAGGATCAGGCCCTTAAAGAGCCTTCGCACCTCCCCAGGGTAACGTATCCTCATAGAGACGCGGAACCACCCCGGCAGGGAAAACTATGCAGTGAAAATAGTCGTCTTCACGTCCAGGATAAATCCTTCATAAGCCGACCCACCCTCGGCCGTCATAATATGGCCCAAAGGAAACTACTCGACTATCTCTGCATTCTTCCCCCAGCTGCCTCTACGATCGCGCCGACTCAGCTACCCTCATCCGGCGCTTTCTAGCTGCAGAGCTAGCGATCATAGGGAAATAATCACGCTCGCGAGCCCTGCGAAGCGCCGTCCAAACCAAATCTGACCCAGGGGCTTCTTACCTACTGCCCGCCTCTTCCCCGTTCATAGGCGACCTAGTGAGCGCCTTAAGCACCGCAGCTATCCCACAGTGAGAACCGGCCGCTTGAACGGCCATAATGTCGGACTTCGGCGCCAAAAAGGACTTCACAGGCGGCACCGGATTACCGACGCGTCCCACGCACCACTTACCACCCCTTCATGAAACCTCTAGGCGGCGAACCTCGAGCGTTACCGCTACGCCGGTTTACTCAAGGGTAATTCCCTCACCGCTAATAAAAAGTACGGTGGCCCTCGCTCGGGAGTTTTTACGCTAGCCTGCCAACCGCAGAACCGCTGCCGTCCATTGGCTCCGTCAGGTTACCTGCCGCCTTTCGGGCGATCTATAGCGAATTTTCCAGGATTTCCAACCCGTCAACGTCTAATGTGAAATAATCGCTGCCATTAAAGCGGCCTGTATTTAGCCTTTTCCGAAGCCGATACGCTGTTCCCTGTAGGACAATGGCTACACTTCATCTGATTCAAATGGATAAAAAGACGAGCCAGATCCTCCAAAAAAATTGCCTCACTATATGCGAAGGCCTAGGTGAACCAGATACTCTTGAGATCGTTCTGGACAGCTGTCGGGATCCAATAAATAAGCCCGTTCCAGGCCAGTACCATCAAGTTATTTACCACCTCAACCGCCCATTCCGTCCGCATCACCCACCAAGCCGTTCTATCAGGTTGCTGCATCAGCCGACTACCGATGTAGGCCATACAGGACGGCAATTCCGCCCTCATGATCCAAGGAACCTCCACGGAAAACCACAAAGAGGGAGTCGGCGGTTAATACCTGCTAATAACCCCCTTTAACGCATAAGGGTTCGATACAGTTCCCAGGGACCTAGTGGCTTGTAAAAGGACTTTATATGTGCTCCAGAGCGCGCATTCGCTTTGGCCTTTTTAAAGGGAAGCACTTGATGGTGAATCGTGCCGCAGTACATGTAAGACCGAAAGAAGCGGCTAGGACTCTGCACAGGGGCGGGACCAGTAAGTCCAACAACACTCTCGTGCCTCTGACAAACCCTGAAACTCCACAAAGGACCGTAGCTGCCCGACATACGGGATCTACCGCCACCAGGACAGTATAGTACCCCGAACAGAGCAGGCTAAAGGACGCAAATGTTCTGCGTTGGCCTGCATGTCGCTCAAAGCCACGCTAATTTCGGGCCATCCCTACCAATCTGCCTACTGGGACTACCTGTGTGGTGCACATCGTACATGCACTGTACGAAGCTGTATTTTTTCTGTTCCAGTGTGGATCTGCAATATTCTGCCGTATAGTAGGCCTATTTTTGACGATGCTAACCTTCTGCACTCGAATGTGTCTGTGTCTATAGTTGTGTGTGCATAGTCACAATTCTGCGAATATTTGTGTGTGCCACGTGCTGGCACGCGGGAACGCGTGGAGTGGTTTTATGTGTGTTTGATAGTGTATGATGTAAACTTTGGGCGTATGACGGGAGTGTATGAATGGAATTATGTGTAAGGATGGTGTTTTAGTGCGTTGCGACCGCAGATGTGCGAGTAACGCGAAATATTTTGCACTTTGAATGCAATGTCCCTGATAAGGGCCAGGAATTGTGATATCCAGCCGACCGGCCGCACTTTGTGTGTCTCTATAGACGATCGTTTGTGCCACCGTAGTGATTGGACCGGGTTTTCCAATGGCTGGGACTCAAAGATCCATTGAATCCCGTCGGGTGAAAATACTTAAGACAAAGCTCCGAGCGACAGGTAAGGAGAGAAACACTGCCAGAAAGTTCCGGACAGAAAGTTGTGGGGTTGTAGCAGACATCTCCCAATACAATTTTCCAATGTTGATTTTTCCCCATTTCCTATCCATTTTCTCTTCCCTTCTCTTGCCCAAAGCGGGTTACGAGCGTGCAGCGAAGCTCCAGCAAACGCAACCCCCGCGCCCCAATCTTTCTGCCACAAATGTACCGCTCCTGAAAAGCGTACGTCTGACTCCCCCCCTACGTAGCTCTACTACACAATCCCCCTTTTTACGCACTCCCTCGAGATAGTGGCGCGTACCACATTGGCTTCCCGACCTCCAAGCAATTCTGGGACAAAATCTCATGATATTGCGCTTCGGTAGTAATCGCCCTCACCGTGCCTCTTTCAGAATCTCAAGCCTGGTAAAGAACCAGAGTGAAAAGAGAAAGAAGTCTATGACGAATAGGAGCAAGTCAGACATGGATATCGTAGAGAAAAAATCGATGTCGTGCCAGACCCGGCCTGACAAGTCAAGAATGGAGACACACATAACAAATTTCGTCCAGATTAAGTACATGGTGACGCCAGAAAAATGAGCGTCCAGATTTGGACAAGAAAAATGAAGATAGTTGACGAAATTTGCGAATTCTGAACTGCTTTCTCAGGCGACCGAACATCTCAAGAGAGAGGATCGCAACGTATATTAGACTGATAGAAGATCCCGGACCTTAGGGACGAGCATATCCAGGCCGCGTACTCGGTAATCCCGAACGACTATTGACAGTTGGCCTTCTGGACGTGCAGATAGAAGCGCTAAAGCACTTTCAAGTGCCCCTCCCTCTCTCCCGCACAGCAGATTTTCTTCGCGTACAAGTCCTATTTGTACCAGATCGAAATAAATCCTGTCCTCAAGGTTTGGTGCGAGCAGAAGATTAACACCCCCTACTATAATGGTCCAAACCCTTAGCGTAGCCCGGGTATGCAGACCTACGGAAACCGAGCTGGACTAAGAGGGCGAAGTGGATATGGGCAAGGCGGATACGGACGAGATGTTGTGGCTACCAGCGACCTAACTAGTAACTGACTGGTCCAAATCCGTCTTGACAATAGAACCGTGCGATGCAAGTCAGGGTACAAGTCCTCCACAATCCGGACCATTTCTATTCATCAAATATGGAACAGGACCTGTACAACAAGGTGGGACGGCCACTGATGAACATAGTTAGTCCATCTGCTTTTAATTGTCCGAAGAGGCCAGTCAAGTGGTAAATAATGCGCGCCAGACTCCTTCGGGTCTGTCTGAAAAGCAAACAGATCGCGAAACAAATTGTAGTGTAGCGAGTCCCATAAAAATGATTAACAATTTCCATATCTCCCACTCGACGGATTTCTGTCACACCATGATCCTCCAGAGTCCAGGGATTCCAATAAATCCCTTCCAGCGGAATCCCAGCACCTTCTTCGCTTCAAGCATTGGCTTGAAAGCAGCGAGAATGGTTTCGAAGAACGTTTTAAATTGCGTCAGGAGTTACAGACTGGTATCGACGAAGAAGGGATGCAACAGAAGAAGATCAAAACGAGGGGATGATGGGTTCAGGAGAGAATGATCGGATACAATATATCATAATTCACTGCCTGACCTTGTCTCGCCATTGGCGCCTTCATGGGCTCAGTCGGTTCCAACATGAGGGTGCAGTGCCCGAATCCAATCTTCATCCACACGGGGTTGGGGTAAAACGCCTTCCGAAGGAACGCCCTACCGGAAGAGTGGAAGCAGTTTATGACGTCTACGAAGTAACTCCCGACTCTAGGAGACGCAAGCGGTAAAG
Source organism: Herpochondria borealis (assembly GCA_032274145.1). Taxonomy (NCBI): domain Eukaryota; phylum Rhodophyta; class Florideophyceae; order Ceramiales; family Ceramiaceae; genus Herpochondria; species Herpochondria borealis. The sequence goes on along the minus strand of JAVCKV010240733.1, from coordinate 9,179 downwards.
ATATCAGGGTCAAAAGTGAGCTTATTTTGCGAGTTCGATTCGGTAGAACCTTGTTCCATGTCCATTTACAAGTCACTGAGAATTTTTCTGCCCGTTCCTGCTTGGGACCCAGGTCGCTAACCGGCACATTTATTCTATCCATTACCGTTCATGAGGCGCTTGCGGACCAATTCTAGTATCACAGGAGCGCGCTTTGATACGATGCAGGAATTTCTCGACGTCCGCATAATAACGAGAGCGGCACAGGAGAGAGAGGTGTATCGGGAGACCATTCGCAAGTTGGCGAGAATCAGGAGCCGAGTGGCTTGTTTCTGCTCACACAGCTACACCGGTTAACTCTTCCAGCGGGGACTTGCAGCACACAGCCAGGAGCGTGCACTGCTCAGCCAGTTAGAAAAGATTGAAAAGAGTTTCTGGGGGGAGGGAAGGCGAAAGGCGAAAGGAGAAGAAGAGTGCAGTAGAGGACGTTTACTGCTGGGAAAGGGGGGAAAGGGGAACTAACTCCTGTAGTCGCACTTCTGCTGACGGCCCGACTGCTTAAGTACTGGCTGCCTGTTGCTTAAGCTTGTACGCGACGACGGTCCGTGGGGCGCTTCGTAGCAAATGTCACTGGAATACTGCACTGCAATACTTCATTGAAGTAGCCTCTGCAATTTAAAGCTGTAAAAAGGCTCCCACTTCGACCTGTTGTGCTGAAGAAAACCCCTACACTGGTGTTCCACTGTACGGATTTACAGTGGGGTGGCAACACTTCATTGAAAGTAGTGAACCAATGTACGAGCTTACAGTGGTATACAGTCACATAATGTTTGATGGTGCACCACTATACGAATTTACAGTGCTGTAACACCACACCATACACGGTGGTGCACCGCAGTAACAACCTACAGTGATGTTTCATCCTGTCATGAAAGTCTGCATACCAGTTTATTACCATACAGTAGCGTGCCAACAAGTCATGTATTGTAAAGAACCACTGTACGATCTTAAAGTGGTTTTCTGACACACCCTGTGTTATGGCGCAAGATTGTATGAACATACAGTGGTGTGCCACCACATCGTACCTGGTGCTAAATCAAAGCACTAACGTTTAGTGATTTTCCACAATCCCCCGTGCAGTAGCGCACGACTGTATGACCATACGGTGGTGCGGAACAGTAAAATGCATGATAGTAGGTGTTGTACCACCGTGCAGCTGAACGGTGGTACGCGCTGGTGTTGTACGGCTATAACTAAACGAGCGAAAAGGAGAGGATTCCGGTGAAATCAACCCGGTTATGAAAGATGCTACACCAACCGTTCAAGGTGTTGGTCGGTAAATATTCCTCAGTTGATTAATCGCTACACAAGGGGGTAGTGGTGGCCTATGAAATTATTTCATCGCTCGACCTCATCCAGCTACAAGGAAGCGCGGCGTCAGAAATCGTCGAGGCCTTCTGCATCTCTCCGTCCGAACAAGTAGGTAACATCTCCAGCCCTCGACCCGAGCAATAAAATGAGATGTAACTGGTGATTTTTCTAGAAGAAGGGGACCTTCAGACGGGGGAGTCAGCCACCAAGCAGGTAACAGATTTCCTAATCTCTTCCCGGCTAACCGGCTAAGTTAACATGGTTATTGAAGAGGAGATAGTCAAATTTGACGCGCATAATGCTGCGCGTCCGTGAGATGGAGGCAAGCAACATCAATAAAAAAGTATGTGGTTACAGGAGATGCGCAGAACACTTCGCTTCCGAGAGATGACGAGACTCAACCACTAAGCGACAATTTTGACCCTTTCTTAGCTGACAGAATGGCCAACGTCCAGGAAGCATTAAAGTAGTGGAAAGACAACAAAAAACGATGAGAAGATGAAATGGGATGATAAAGAAAAGATGTATTCACGAAAGACGAAGCTCTTTTAGAAGAAATATTCCGTTTTTGAGGAAACGTTAAGCTAGATCCGAAAAAACATCTAATTCACATAATCCTGGACGGCACCGGTCGGCATGCAACCGTACCTGGCAGGGCCCGAAAATCTCGATCTCATCCGTGAGAAGATCGAGTATCACCTCGCGACCGGCTTCATTGGGCCAGCCCGAATGGAATGGGCAAGCCCTGTGTTATTCGCTACTAAGCAGTACGGGACACAGAGATATTTTATCGACTCCCGCCGCCTAGATTCGGCAAAAATCCCCGATACGCATCCCCTCCCTCTGAAGTACGACTTCATCGACAGCCTCATTGATACGTCTGGTTTAACGATCCTGGATGCGCTGTGGACGTATTGGCAAGTCCCAATAGCGAAGCAAGATCGGTGCAAGACGACGTTCATAAGCCCCATGGACACGCATCGCTACAAGCGAATGCTGTTTCGGTTTTTAATCGCCCCGTCAAATCTTTCAAATAGCCCTGGAAATCGTCTTGTCTGATAATAGATGGCGTATGTGTCCTTTGTACTTCTAAAATTGCTCATATTCTTCCAGGACCATGAATAACACAAGATTCATCTGAACCAGATTCATTCGTTGCTCTAATCAAGAAGCCGGGACTTTTTTTAAGTTGAAGTTGAAGAAATGCTTCTTCTTTCAATTCTAATTCAAGTACGCAGGGCTCACGATTCGCCCCGGTGCGTTGAGTATCATTCAAGAGTCAAAAAGTCTATCAAGGCAATAAATTAATCAATCTTCTTTAAAAATCCAGGAGCGGCGAACCTCTACCAGCGATTAATCAAGGTATGTGCCAATACTCATATCCACTTTCGGAAGTGCTCAAGAAGGACAGCGGTGTCGACTAGGGGAGCCGGTAAGCCTACGGAGGGGCAATAGAAGGCGTTCGAGAAGTTCAAAGAGATGCTTGCCACTCCGCCCTACCGATGCGAAATAGGCCGTATATGATATACCGCGATACTTCGCAGTACGCCGTAAGCTTCGTTTTCCTTCAGTAGTAAGATCCAAAAAGTCTGAATGACTTGTAAACCGTGGGGTATTTTTCACAGAAGTTGTAGGAGTAGCGTAACTTTTCAGAAAACTAGTGTGATTGTTAGGCTGTGGTTTGGGAAATTCCAACCCTCTTTCGTCGCTAGAGGAAAGTCACTTAAAATTTTCTGGCGACCACGCGGTGCTCAAGTGGATGATGAAGTTGAATGAACCGACCGGACGGCTGATGAGTTGGCGCCTGCGCCTCCTGTAGTTGGATTAAGAAATCATGTACAAACTTGGCCGAGTTTACCAAGTCCCCGATGCCCTCTCACGAGTGCCTCAGCTGGACAACCCTGAGGATGATGAACTTGACAATTAGGTTTCCACCTTTCAAGAAGAAGTGCACCTCATCGATGAAATTTTTAACTTGATAAGAAGATGACGGATTAAATAGGCCGCCCAGCATATATTTCGGTCCCACGAGCAAAAACACGTTGAAAATCGAGGCCGACCGGCCCATCCGCGCCGGCTGCACCGGCTGCACCCACGGTATCGAGGGAAAAGACCATAGTACACCTACATGGGCTCGACGACCTCACGGAGAAGCCGCTCTTCAGGCTTAGTACAAGTGGGGAACTGCCAAAGATAATGCGTAAATATACGTCGTACATACCACTTCCGCACCAGGCAGAATATGAATAGTACAATCTCCGGGATCTATTAGCAGATGCACTGGACGCAATCAGAACCTGTGATATTTATTTATAGTAGGAAACAAGTGATAGCTTGAAAAACTGGAAAGGGAATCCCAGCATGGCTCCGCTCAATATCTATGAGATACTTTAGGAGCATTGCAGTGATGATTTCTGCAAGACTTAACTAGCTACGCATGTAGGACGCTCCGGGTAGCGCTTCATCGAGGATGATAACGGCATTCTTTGTAGATTCCATCTGCGCGACAAGGACTTCATCCAAATATTCCTTCCCGCGTCGCGTCGAAACCGCGTGGTCCGACTAGCACACTACCACACGCAGTCAGGACTACCTATTCAGACTCGGTTCACAAGAGCCTTCGGCAAAATTACTATTGGCCTCAAATTTGCGCCGAAGCAACCGCAACTGTCTGGGATTTTGGTAGCTGCGCCCAGAACTGTGTCCGTTTTATCAACAAATAGAACCGAAGTCCAACTCAGGGTTCCGTTTCATCCTATTTATTACGAACCAGTTCACTACAAATAACTCAGCTCATCTCGTTGAAGCTTATCAATTCGTACGAAGTGTTCACTGAATCCGTGAAGGAATAGGCTTTCAATTCTGGTCTAGTCGATTTTGGTGTCCCGACAACGGTTCGCAGTTCGTGTCCGAATTCTTCCAGCGGGTGTGTGAAACCCTTCGGGCGAAGAAATAATTCACCACAACTTACCACCCTCAGTCAAAAGGGAAAGCGGAACGCCTCAATAGTATAATCACCGCGATGTTGCGCTGCTATGTAGACGACCATCCGACTTATTCATGTGAATATGCGCGCGCCCTCTTCTATTTTTGTAAAAACTCAGTGCATCGAGCAACCCATACCAAGCCATTCGACTTTTCGCGTCCACTATCGGAGTTCACATTTAGGCACCACACCAAAATCTAGGGAACTTAATTCGACAGGGAGGCCTTTTTGAACCATCTGTGCGTCTCCATTGGAAAGGCGAAGGCCAGTCTTCAGAAGGCGCAGCCTCGTTACAAGCGTGACTTCAACAAAAAATTTCCAACGATGTCTACAGTTGCTCATCGTAGAGGCCGTATATCTTGACACAAAAGAGGGTTTAAAGAAGCGCGCCAAGCTCACACATGATATTTGTAGCCCTTTCAAACTTTTAGAGGCTGGAGACTCGAGCGCCATCGTCATTCAGCTCGGTGAGGTCGTCTAACGTGAAAGTCTTAACCGTGCAACTCACGCCCCTTCGACCGTACCGGTGTTCTGTTCGTTCGACCAACTAATCTCATCAGGAAAGCGCATGCGACTTAGCCACGAAAGAACCCATGGCCCAACCTTGTAATTTCAGAAGATCCTCAACCATTGCGAGGTGGATGATTGATCTCTTGGATATTTTTGTGGAATGGAAAGGCCATCGGCCAACTTGGGTCGCTCGACCTGATGTAACGGAGGAAATTGTATCTCGCGACCTCGCCAAGCTTTCCCGGAACAGCTTTTTGGTTTATATCGTCCAGTCTCCGCCTGAAGCGCCTTGAGCTTACCGCAATTTCGCACTGTCACCCTTCGTACACCGATCGCTCGGATCACTCCATCTGCTCCCCACTCCTTCCCGACCGCACATGAACCGCTTCCTTATCGCTTTCCGTAGGGTCTTTAGAACTAGAATTGGGGCTGTAGGCGTAGTCTCTACGATTCCTGTTTGGTGCTTTCCATACATCAGTCATCAATCATAATTTCGCAGAGGGATCTGAGCCAGTTAATGACAGAATCCTGCATCAAGCATCGATCATAATCTCTTGCAGCGATCTGTGCTATTTTAGAACTTCCTTGAAAGCATCGTCTCGCGCAGCCTTATGCTCTAAATTTTGGCATCCGAACGAAGAGTACCGCGCTTTTAGTCCAGATTCCAACCAATGTGACACGTTACGCGCGCAGGTCTTCGTCTTCCCCCAACGTCTAACCGGAACCAGGTTTCTCTAACTAGAAAGAGAAGCTTCAAAGATCTTCACCGCCTTCTCAGTCGATGGAAGCAGAAAAGGAAGAACGCTGAATTGACAGCCCACGCCAGCCGCACGGCTTCCAGTGTGGATACAGAGTACCTTTCTGTGGGGTTTTGTCCTTGAAAGCGGCATAATTCGGCAGTTAAAAGGACAAACGCAAGCAACTCACGCACAGGTAGCTTGCAGAAACTGCGCGGTTTACTCAATCACTTGTCAGCGTTCCGCGCAAAAACTGCGAAACAAAAAGAAAACACAAAGCGGTCGCGCATATTCTGCTAGTCTCTAACCGCATCCTCCCACGCGCAAAAGTTTTAATCGGCATAGTGAAGTTTCGTCGTGGGGTGCAGGCGATTTTATTTGGCAGCATTCATACGGGTAAAAAGAGGAGGCGAAAAAGTACGGCCGAGGAAATTTGAAGGGGGGTAAAGCGAGAATTGAAGTTCGTGATTCTGTGGACGAAATTTCGCTTCTCTCAGGTCGGAATCTCATGAGAATTACAGCACTCTCGGTGGCGGAATATCTTCCTGCGGGGCTGCAATATTCGCGGTTTCCTGTACGAGTCCCCTCTTCCCACTCGCGTATTCCGTGTGTCACCACCGTAATATCGAGACTGCATCAAAACTGATCGCAATATTCCGACAGTCCGCTTCTTCATTACCGCACAGAACGAAACGAGATGTTCAAGCAAGTATGATTCTGTCTGGCATAGCCTCAAACATCGGGGCGAGTAGTCAGCAAGCCGTCAGATCGGCTGGGGCAGGGCTGTTTGTACTGTGCCCAAGTGAGAAGTTTAAGTCCAGCCGGCCTTGCCAGACGAAATATCGGACCGAAAGAGGGGAGAAGTCAACGAACCGCGCTGCGCCGAACCTTCTCATGAGCGATCAACGAACACAAATCCCCCGCCTTACTAGCGGTTTATTATAGTGAACTGAGTCACTCCCCTTGTGATTAGAGCATCCAAACCACCCTTGTACGCCGATGGTCGGACGGCGTCCATCAGGAGCACCAAGGGAAGCCCTGATCTATTATTTCCTCTTTAAGGCCATGAACGGTGACCGGGAGTCTAGAAAAAATTGAGCAATGGGCGCAGTGCCTGTACGACAAGAACAACTCCCGTCCCGAAGCATTTGATGATTCTATACGAGTACCATGTCGGGAAACCGGGACGCGAAGAGCGACCTAACCACGCAAAGCATGAAGGAGGTCGCGCAGCTGCTGCGCGACCCGAATATCTCCAAGCCAGCGCGACGGCTGCAATGAAAAGCAACTAGCACAGGATCGAGGAGGATGATAATTTTTCTGTCGTGCAGTTTCTGCGCGACAAGATCGAACATTCCCTTACCAGGGATGACAATTTGTACCCGGGAACTTCCCAACAATCCGCTCGCGCGTCGAGCAGTTACTACGCGATGCAGCGGGAAGAGGCAAGTCAGAGGCTCGATTGAAGGACTAGGACTTTGTCGTGCGCGAAGATATGGGCGTTATGATTAATGGTCACTGCAAGGTGCGAGTAGAGTCGCGCAGTTTTTGCGCGACGAGCAAACGCCACACGCTCGTGACCAATGAGGAGAAAATCGGTTGAACAATTTTTACAGTTTCTGCGCGGCAAGATGAGAACCGCGGAAGTCAAGGGCGCATGGAGGTTCAGCAGATTCCAATTGGCGAGGCTGTGTCGCACAGCCCTGTACGAAGTCACACAGTTATTGCGCGACGATTACGCGGGCTGAGGGTTCGAATGAGGCCAGAACGAATGATTCTTGTCGAAAAATATCCCCGAATGACGCGCGCAAAGTTGCATGTTATCCGTCTTGGACCAGGCTCAACCATGAGCGTAGAATGTTTCTCAAAATTACGGCGCGAATAAGCATAGTTGTCCTAGTCCACGATCTTTATAGTCTGTATGCGTGGCGGGCGGCAGAGAAAAGCAAGGAAGGTTGAATTTGTCGTACGGGGTGAGGCGGCGGTCGTGCAGAAACTGCGCGGCTTAACAACGCGGAAATGGTTCCATATCCACCAAAATTAACCACTTGTTTGATGGAGAAGAACTGAGTAATTTGCGCAGTTAATGGACGACGAAAAATACCAGTTCCGCCGCGGCCCCGAAGAGGAAGAATTAAGACGACCCGAACTAGATAATCGCACCGCAAATATGGTCGTGCAGAAAGTGCGCGACACGGAGGGGATTAGCGTGGTGTATTTGTAGGAAGGTACTGGATTTCTGACACAAGAGTTGGGGACTAGAGTGAGGAGATCAAGATCGGTCGATAATTTCGCGAAGCTCCTTCGAGACCAGAAGACCAAGCGGGCGACCAGGGGAAGGAAGAGGACCGATCAGGTTGGGTAAGTCGCGCAGTTTTTGGTAGTGTGACGAGCGCCTCCATACATGTGCCAATAAGAGGAAAGGGCGAACCCAGTCAAACCCAAGAAGAAGGCCGACGTGCAAGTCCCGCATCTCCTGCGCGAAGTAGAGGCTGCCCTGATGCCTGCGCATGTTACATAACGAAGTAGGCAGTGTTCTATGAAGCCACGATATTGACCTGGACCACCGCTGATAAAATGCCCAGGTCGCACAAATATTCCACGAAAGAACGACACCCGACCCTTACCCACTAACGCCACCCCGCCCGACGCATCCACCTTTCAAGAAGAATAGTAGGATAGATCAAGGCCGGTTGAAGAATTCATGCAGATTTTTAGGCGCACAAGGACGAAGAGGAAAGCATCGCGAGAGTGAGCCGTTCATCTCCTACTCAAAGAAGACGCATCAAGAACCAGGGATCAATGAAGACTAAATTTACCGCGCAGAAACTACGCGACCGGCATAATAACCACGATCCCGACGAGTTTGATTGTTCCGTGAAGAGCACGACGTATATGGGGCATCTAGATGTGTGAACTGGTCACGGAGCTGGGCGGTGCATCGGGCACGTAGATACTGCGCGATGCAACAGCGCCACCCCCATACAACGATAGCTGCAACCATTAAGCCTGGAAGAAGACGCATAGCGAGTGAAGGATGGGCTGATTAATTCGCGCACTTCCTGCGCGACAGGGGCATGTTCGCTATGTTCAAGATGGCGTTGGGCGACTAGGAGCACGCAAAACTAAGACGCAGTGGGATACGGCACTTCGTAGCCACCGTGCGCGACCACACCAGCTCACGCAAGAAGAAAAAATGAAGGTTGGATGAGCTCATAAATTCTTTCTGTTGCTGCGCGAAGGGGTTGAGGTGCGTTTTGCCACTGTAATAAAGCCGCAAGGAAAGATTCGTAGAAAGTTTAGCGGCATGACCCGAACGCAGCTACGGACGTAGCCGTGGTCGCGCAGGTATTGCGCGGCTCAGCACCGCCTATACGGAGAAATCTAGCACCGACAAGCACACTCATTACGTAACATGCAGAAGAGCAGAGGCGAAACGAACTGAGCAGACGAGGTAAGTAAGAGGAAAGACAGTATCTGGGCGACGGAGAGAGGACCTGCATTAGGAAGAAAAAGACCGAAAAGACCAAACAGATCAAAAAGATCAAAAGATCAAGAAGACCAAAAAGACCAAAAAGACCAAAAAGATCAAAAAG
>JAVCKV010240623.1:0-15611 GCA_032274145.1 Herpochondria borealis | reverse complement strand
TGGCGTCTCTACCTAATATGTATCGGCAGATCGCCGTATAATAATAATAGTACTAATACTCTTAGGACGGCTACAGCAGTGTCTCTCGCCGAAGAGACACCTAATAATCAAATAGAGACAGAGAGCCAACTTGATGTTGACTCTCCGCCTGTAGGCTTCTTTTGTAATCCTACGGCGTCTCAATCGGATATTGAAACCTCGGGTTTTCAATAGAGCCACATCCGTACGGAACCCCACAGTCTCGGACTTATGAGGGCTTCCTATCAGATCCGGTATGTTTGCTGTCTACCTTCAATTATAAGGTAGACGCCTCTATAGGCAGTACCTCTACTACCCTTGCTCGCTATCTTTCTATTTTTTACAGGAGCAGTTCCTAATATAACCTGCAAGGAAATATTATCAAAACAAGTTTTAGAAAATCTTCATACGAAACAAGCCGTTGCAAACGTAGCGTCAGCTAGCAAGCACCGACTTGATTTTTTAGGTATAGAATATCTATACTTAGCCTTAAATGGCTATACAACTCGCCAACCGTTCGTATTATTCAGCGATTTATCTACTGATGTTCTATTGGGAATATCCTTTATAGATGGTCACCTAGAAAATATCTGGGTAGGATGACGCCTCTTTGTACTTCGTGACGGCAATAAGCTGCAGGTAAACATCTGTCCATCTCGCACACTAACCCGTGATGCGGATGAAACCATATCAGTACCAAAGGCCAAATCAGATCCACGGCACGTACTAATTGCTAAAAAAACCGAGCCTACCCGCTCTGTCTGAGACCTTTGTACAAGTTACTGTAAATGCGTTTGGTACTTCTGTAGTGCTGTGGGTAGCTCGCCCGAAGCATCACACAAGAGGGCGGTGCGTGGAAGAGATAGAACGGAGGGGCAGGTTGTGGCGATTAAGGGTACAGCGTGAACGTGTGGCAGAGCGTAGTGTCGTCGCCCTTGCGTTGTGTGCGTCGGCACAGCGTCGCTACAAACCAACACCAAAGGAAGAGGAAAAGGAGGGAAAGAAAAGGAAAAAAGAAGATAAGACGGGGGAAAAGCCTTTACTTGTACGGTAGAATTCTCTACCACAGTTGCTTTTCTCTCCAACCCCAACCCGGCGCCGCCCAGCCAGCTTATATAGCACTGGGCGAGCGCCCAAGGTGAGGCTGGAGGCCCAGAACGGCCCAAGGGAAAAAAACCCTAAAACTAACTACACAGAGTGCAACTGGAACTTACAGTATTCTCCATAATGCCAAGTGCCCTAACCTAGACACCCTCAGATAGGGTAGTGTACCCTAACTGAGAGCCCGACATACACCCGTATCACCCAATAAACAAACCACCCAACCCGTCCAATCCGCAGCAACGACACTCCAGAGTATCAGAGTAGCGAATAGGCAGAGTCATTACAGCCACCAGAGTTTGCCCGGCCCGAGTGGCGGAGTGGGGAAGTGGCAGCCAATTCCGACCACCCGGGGTGGGCGTACAAGTGTCGATTTCCCGGCGTAGGTGCGCGGCCCCCTTATCGCCGTACCACACTCCCATCGTCTCCTTCCAATTTATACTTTCACTCTCGCGTTTGCATTGAATTTCGCCATCTCCATCCGCAATCAAGTCCTTCAACCACCGCCCGCGCTTTCCGCAACACTGCGACAAGTAGGGTCTCACTACTGGTAGCGTACGAAAGCTCTCGCTACCACAGACTGCATCGCAACCGCGGCGTTGAAACAATTTCTGACATGTTATTTGCTGGTTTGCACGCGGCCGGCTCAACTCAGACGTGAGCACGGGCGCCATCAAAAAGATCCAGTGGCAGGTTGCAGCCCGCACTGACCGTGCCTTCAGCGCGGCCGGAAAACTCGTTTCAGCCAAACTGCTATTTCCGCGAACTGAACTCGCCTGTGACATCGCGCTCTCCGCCGCCGCCGCCCGCATTAACGACTGAAGACAACGCGCTCTCGCCCTGCGACATATCACCGGGAGTTTCTTTGCTAGTTGCAGCTGTGATGCGCTCTGGTACAAGTATTTTCTCCCGGACTGCGTGCTCTCCGCCGTGTCTTCGGTTGGTGCAGCAGTTGATTAGGACGTACGCACCGGGGGAGATGAGGGTGCGGAAACGGGGCGCATCTGTTGGTGCGAGCAGGGTGTGTTAAATTTAGACTGCGGCGTTCGGGAAGATGAGGTGGGTTGCTCAGCTTGCATGACCGGGGCCGTGCGTGGTTATAAAGGGTTTGAGGAGGGAGGCGGAGTATTGCGAGTACGCATCGGGCATCGTTGTGATGGCAAGAAGAGGATAATAAGTCGCCCGATGCGGAGCGTGGGTCGTGTGGTGGATTTCGTGGAGCGTGTGTGCGTGTGTGCAGAGGTGTGCACGTGAGCGTGCAGCTAAGCGCGGATGTTCGAGGTTAGGTCGCATCGACTTCAGACGACTCTGACGTCGCATTGCGAGCCGTTCTGCGCGTGTTGCGCAAACCAGACGAGTGGAGGCAGACACGTGGTGCCCTTTGGTTTTGAGATTTGGTTTTGGCACCCCAAGCGGGTTAAAAGAAGATAAAATAGAGACTGGAACGAGTGATAGAGAGAAAGAGAGAGATTGTTTGTATTTTTATCTTTGCGTGAGCGTGCGTGTGTGCGTTTGAGAGCTTGCGGGTGCATCTGAGATCTTCAGCGCACGCGGATGCAGGCAGGCTTGCTCGTGCGGGTGAGATTGGTGTGCTAGACTGTACCGTGCAGTGCAGTACAGTGCAACACTGCCCATCTTAAAGTGTGTTTTTTACTGTGTGGTGGCACAGTGCGCAGTAGAGCAATGTGCAAGAAAGCGTAAATAAAATATCAACTAAATTTAATACGTACTGTATATATAGGAGTGAAATTGGGCACAACATGCGCACCGTGCAACTTCAAAAACAACTTCATTGAAGTTAATTCTCTCGCAATAAACGGCAGTGCAATATAAAAAAATGAAACAGGAAATTAACGAAATGTAATGCATACAGTAGATATTAAATACCTAAAATTGATCTTAATTGTCCGATGTGTAATATGAGAAACCATTTAATCAAATTAAATTTACGCTCCGGCAGCGGCAGCGGGGGCAACATAATACGCAAGCGCAAAATGGTACTGTACTGTCGCACTTGCACTGCCGGACGCCCGCTTCGCCTTCGCCGCTGCCCTCCACCGTTGCCTCTTCTGCCTGCCCCATTCCTCACGCTTCGCCGTATCTCAGCCACCTGCGCCGCCTGCCGCTGCCCCATCGCTGCTACTAATCCTCACCACCCGTATGGCCTCGCTCATCGCCAGCAGCCCGTCGCCGAAGGCCCGCCGCCGCCGCGACGTCACGTCCCACAATTCCTGCTTGGCCATCATCCGCCCGCACCAGCTCACCCTGTTTCAGCACGGCCGCCTCCACTCTTCCCAAACCCGCTTTCATCACCCCGCCACCTTTTGTCACACCTTCTGTCCCGCCCATTCGCATGCACCAAACCGCACCACACCTTCTAGCCCCCACCACATACGAAAGCCTGCACCCGCACCCGCGCCCGCGCCCGCGCCCGCGCCCGCGCCCACGCCCGCAAACTTCGCGCCGTCCCTTCGTATTAGGCCCTGCCTCGATTGAAAATCGCTGAGTCCGCAACGCCCGCACCATCACGCGCGACTGAGACCTTTATCGCGGTCGCAGTAGTAGTCGCGATTGCTTTTTTCCGAACATGTGGCGCTCGCTGTCGCAGCCCCCGCGCAGCCCGTGGAAACAAAGCGTGGGTGCCTGCTTGCAGCGCCGGTGCTGCTCCCGGTGCCGCCGACCTGTGCGTCAGGCGACATTTCGACGTTGTCGCGTCGCCGTCGCCGTCGCCGTCGCCGTCGCTCCATCTCTCGCGCAAACCTCCGCTCTCTTTGTCTCCGTGGCCGTCGCTCTCTCTATCTACATCGCTCTCGCCCTCGCCCCGCCGTGTAAACCTACGTAAAGCGGGGCGGGTTTCTTCTCATGTTGGCGAGACGTGCTCATGGCGGTCGCAGGCAAGCAGCATGTAAAATTGCACGGGTTGAAGAGGAGGGCGTGTTAGTCGGGGGTGCCGGCGCCGTTGGCCAGGGTTTAGGGCCCGACCGCGGTTAAGGCGGGGCAGCCGAGCGAGAGGCGTTCGGTGGCGCCCGGGAAGCGAATGAGAGCCCCAGTCTTGGTCCTACGTCAGACTGTAGGTGCAGAGCCTGTATTGCGTTGCGGCCGCACGTGCGCGGGGGTTGAGGCTTGATGCAGATGCAGTGAAGAAAACGGCTGGCCGCGGCGGACGGCGAGGAATTCTGAAAGGTAGTCGCTTCGCACAACACAAGAGGCGAAGTAAGTGGCCCCCCATCCCGTGGCACCGCGAATTTTACCCCCGCGACTTCTCGGCGCTGCAGGATTCGGGGTGTCGACGGCCCGGCGGAAGTGGCGAGAAAGCGGAAGTGGGGACGGAGAGGCTGCAAACCTGCGACAGAATGGTCCGAGATAAGTTTGGGCCCTGAATTGTTTCTAGAGTTCCTGCGTCGTCTTGAACTAAGCAGAGGTCTCAAACGTGGAGAAAAAGTTCTCCTTTGCCCCATCTGCTTTTTCAACTGCTTCAGTTGCGTCCCTTCCGCGTGAGCCGCATAGCCCGCAGCAGATATTTGCTATTTTACAGCATTTTAAAATCGGGCACGGGTGCAGCTGTCGCGCTCCGCGTCGCGATGCGCACCTTGCTAAATGGACCCCAGCCCTCGTTACACTGAAAGGAATTCCCGATCCTTTTGTTCCCGTCTGGCACCACGCGATGTCTGCTTTCGAACGCGATGCGCATCCCAAGATATACCAGACCTGTCAGCCGAGCAATCGGGCCAAACGGTGAAATGCCGAGCGGCCCACCACGTCCCAAATCGAACTCCATCCACACTCTTCCTCTGCACTCACTTTCTGCCCTTCCTGCCGCCCTGGCCTTCTCCTGTTCCCAGCTCTTGCATAACTTTTTCCACCTCTGCCTCCACGCCTACCTCTGCTTCCGCCCCTTACTCCCCTCCTGTCCCTTTCCTCTGTCCCTCCCTCTCCGCTGCCATGTTCACCCTCATTTAACCCTGGTAAATTGTTCGTGGTTCTGTTGGAACTCTTCCGCTTCTTACGAACACCGATACACACTGCCTGTGGGTTTTCATCCCCAAATGGATTATGGATTTGATGTTTGCCATCACCGCCTCGGCCCCCCACCGCTTCGGATCTCCGCTTATTTTTTCGCTCTATGCTTCGCCGCGCCTCTGCGCCTCTGCGTCTTTGGACCCCCACGGCTCTGCGCCCCCTCAGCTCTCGGCCGCATCGACTCTCAGCCGCCTCAGCTCTCCGTGTCTCTCTCCCCTAGATTATTCGCCGCGTCTCTGCTCCTCTGCGCCTCTGCGGCCCCTCAGATTTGCGCCCCCTATTCTCTCGGCCACCCCTGATATCGGCCGCCTCGGTTCCCGGCCCTCTCAGCTCTCGGTCGCATCGACGCTCGGCCGCCTTGGCTCTCAACCGCCTCGGATCTGGGCCCCCTCGGCTCTCGGGCACCTCGGCTCTCCGAGTCTCTTTCCCTTCGATGCTTCACCGGGCCTTTGCGCTTCCTCGGCCTTGCGCCCCCTTTTCTCTCGGCCGCCCTCGGATCTCGGCCGCCTCGGATCTCGGCCGCCTCGGCTCTCGGCCGCTTCAGCTCTCCGCCCCTCGGTTCTCCCACCCCCCTGCTCTCCGCCGTTGCCGCCGTCGCCGCCTCAACAATCGCGACCGCGACCACTGTCTAACTCCATAAAACCGTTGTCACCACACTCGTTCGACGACCTGAACTACGCCACGCAAAAGACATATGTCCCCCATTACCTCCGCTTAATATACATACCACTCCAATTTTTCCTGACCACAGACCCACGGCCAGCATCGCGGGAGAGGGGCAACATTTTCGCATGTCGAATGGTTGCCTGCGAGTAAACGACCACGTTTAGAGGTGTCAGTCAAATTAAAGTCGGTCGCAAAATGAACCACGCTTGACGCTGTGCGACTTACTTACGTCAGTTGATCGAGAACACTGACTTGTTGCACAACTGACCGCAGTTCTTTTCTGCGATCGTGCAATGTGCGTCGCCAATTTCTGTGCAGTCTCTCTGCCCGTGATATTGCTTTTTGAAACAGCCAGCCCTTCTCCCGAAGAAGATCCCGAAGCGCACGAAAATTATCTCCAGCTGTGTTTTGTACAGTTGTCCCCGTAAAAGCGCGCGTCCTCAATTCCTCCATTTGTTCGGAAACAGTCTGACAAGAATACCTATTTATGTTGCTCATACTTCATTGAACGAAACAGTCTTTGCGTAGCCTCTCCGCTTCGGCAACAGAAAGGCGAAACCTAGAAGCCTCAGTCAGATCTTTTGGCGTTTTTCACGCTCGCGGTGTAGAACATGCGATGTTGCAGGTCCCGATCGTTTCTCGCAATTCCTTGAAAAACATTCGGGACTCTTCTGCACGTTGCGCCGCAGTCATTTGAGCCCGATGCTTGCGGATGCGATCTGACTCTCGAATGCGGCGCAATGCATTGCGCTCTGCTCCTTCAGCGCCTGAAGGTTTTGTACGTGGCATTGGTGGGGAAAGCGTTGCAGTGCCGGGGTTGCGTGGGATTAGGTGCAGAATGTGGATGATGGGTTGCGCTAGAATAAAATCCCGATTTATGTTTGCGGGCGGCGGACGGCAGGCGGCGGGCGGCGGGGAAGGGCGTCCGGCACACGTACCCACTTGGCGGGCAGGGAGCCCCGAGAGAAAATTAGTAAAACTTGGTGCAGAAATGTGGCATAGAAACAAACCAGCTTTCTGATTACTGTTTTTGGTGAAGGGGCTTGGGTGATTCCAAATTTTCCAAATTTTCAACGGGCGAGAGGCCGGCATAAATTGCAACACACGGCGTAGAAACTGTGTAAATTTAGTGCTTTTTTAGTAAGTTCGGGACAAGTGGTTCCGGTCGCCGCTTCGCGGCGAGTTCGAGAGCTCTCTGTCCGCAAATAGGCTCCAGCTGCTCCGCGGAAGCTTGGTTCGCTTTAACATTTAAATTCACATTCAAAAATTTGTACTGCCCTTCCTACTGCGCTTTGCCAGCAAAGCCGCCCATTTCATTGCCTGATAATTTTCATTGTGCGCAACTATTTTATAAGTCTGCTGCAGACGCTTCGTGCCCTTTCGAATCCCTTCAAATGTTCAATTTATCTTTAAAAAAGGTTTCCCCCCTATCAATTTATACACAGGCGTCTGTTTAATCATGTGCTAGATATCATTATGCAGAACTATTCAGTAGAACTACCAGGGATTCTGTCGTTTTGCAGCCTGTTTTTGTCCGTGCCTATTTATTAATACAGATGCTTACCTCATCCGTATGAGTATGTGTATGAGTATTTGAATGCGTATTTGAATGCGTATGCGTATGCGTATGCGTATGCTGCGGTACTGGCAACAACGCACCGGCAGAAGCTGCAGAAGCAGAAGAGTTTTAGTTTCAGTTTCCAAACCGTTTCTATCTGCATTATCGTTTTTTTAGTCCAGATTCATTTGATCCAAATGAAGGTTTTTGTCGTTTCTGTGTACTTACCTTGTATTCATATTCTATTCATCTGCATTCATGTTACATTTCTGTTGTAAATCTGTTGTATTCATTTATATGTTTTTGTATTTGTTTGTATCTGTTTGCATTTCAGATAATGTGGTTGTACTTGGTTGTATTTGAATGTATTTAGGTGAATTTTAGTTCTATTAGTTTTCATTTATTCGAATTTTTTTGTAATTATTTGCATTTATTTGAATTTATTTGTATGTTTTTATTCGTTTTTCATTTTTTCCTATTTATTTGTATTTGTTTGTAATATTTTTTTATTTATTCGTATTTATGTAATAAATTTCTCAATTTTTAAATATATTTGGATCTTTCATTTATTGCGGACGATATACACAACGCGGAAATTATAAAAAAAGTTCTCAATTAATTAAAATTATCGCATTTCGCGTGCATTTTTCATTTTTCATTTTCATGTAATAATGTATTTCGTATTTTTGTTCTGTATTTTTTTTAAATTCCACTCGTTTGTACAGTACGGTGCCAAACTTTACCTTACTGTGCAGTACTTCGCAAAATTAAACAGTACTGTGCATAACTGTACCATACTGTGCAGTACTGTGCACAACAGCACTGTGCAGTATTTTGCATAACTGTTGCAAGCAGCACAGAAATACGGAATACATCTGATACTGCTCTGTTCAGTGTTGTGAAAAACTGTACCGTACGGTGCAATACAGTGAAAAACTGCTCGTCCTGGGCTGTGCGTTGCCAACGCAATACAACATCCAAAACGATTGAACTATAATTGATTTTCTCGCATGGCACTGCCACCGACGGTGGCCGTGATGGCAGGGAACAGTAGTGCAATATAAAGAAAACATGAAATATAAAATAATCGAAATTTAAGGCATACCGTAGATATTTGATAAATAAAAATTTGCACAACTTATGTGGTGTACAATTTGAAACATCAAAAAATTAAATTAAATTTGTACCCATGGCACGACCGCCGTCGGGGTCCGTAATATCACAGCTCCACACCGCTCCCCGACTTCTCCGCTCCCGTCGCCGCATCCCTCCTTCGCGTCTCTCACGCGCCACCGCCATCCTTGGCCTCCGCGCGACCTCCACACCCGCTCCTTCCCCACGCCTGCACCGCCCGTCCGTGCTACCGTCGGACACCTGGGCACCCCGCCGCCCCCGCGCGTCCGTCTAACGCCCGCGCCTGTAGATTGCGTCACGTCGTCGCAGCCTCGCTGCTGCACGCCATTCAAAGGCGGTTGTGGCGACGGGAGTTGCGTTATGCAACGGAAACAAAAGTTGGGGTCGACGCCGCGACCGGAGCCGGCGTCGAAGTGTGGTTCGACGTTAGTGTCGGATAGGCGGCCTGAAGGAGAGGGCGTGAAGTGCGAGAAGGAGACGTTGGTCGGGTTAACAAAGCTACCGGCCAGGAAGACGGCGGCGGTGAACTTGGGCGTTCCACACAGCCTTTACACGACCCGCGCACTCCCCCACTCTGCTCGAGCAGACAGGGTCAGAACGCACCACATAGTTTGTAGTTTGATATTTATGATTTATAATTTATAATTTATAATTGTTAAATTAGGGAAGGCTGTTCACGCCATTATGTCCTTTTTTATTTTAATTTTAAATCTGGAAAGGAATGACGGCGCGCTTCAACTTTCTTAAATTAAATCTTGGCTGCTTCATGCCATATCTGGCGTGCCTACCGGTGCCAGTGCTAAGTGGCAAGCGATGCACGTCCGGATCGATGTAAATACAGAATACTTTGATATTTATTTCTTTATTTTTAATTCTAGCGGGCCGTCTGGGGGTGGCTCCGTATTAATTTTTTTGTTTTTGATTAATAATTTGCAATGTGTCGGCGACGCGCGTGCATTCATTTTAATAAATCAGTTCTATACGATTGTGACATTTGCCATTTCGACGTGTGTGTTCCCAATGTCTTCGTATGGCCCACCCTTCTCCTCCCTCTCGTCTTTGGGGATCCGCAGCAAATCTACCGCGGACACGAAACGTCCTTCGCTGCCGCCGCCGCTGAATAGCTGAACGATAATCTCGCGAAATGTCCTGCGCACAAACTCTACCTGAATCCAATCGCGACTTTTTGCGCCAGTTATGCGCGCCAAGGGCGAGCAGCAGTATCGCTTAATTGTCCCGTCGCGCACGAGGTATCAGCAGGCCCGAGCGACGACGCAAACAATACTAGCTGCAGTTCCCAGTACTTTCTCACCCTCATCTAAATTTCCAATACAACTTTCTAGCACGCAAAATAGTCCGCTTAGCGTGACGTGTTCCTAGTTTTCCTCACTGACGCCGTTACCTTGGTGTTATGAAGAAGTATTTGTCGCTGTCGCCGTGATGCGTGTGGCGGCTGCCGCGACGATTATGCACCGTGTGTCTCGATAAACTTCCCCCGCCTTCCTACCCCACCACAGACTACGATGACCATGCCGCCTCCATGGTGATCGCCCAACTCAACATTACGCATCGCAACGGTCTGCACCGGCGCGAAAAGCGGGGATTCCCGGTAGTGATGATTATCGCGACGTACTTGTCACCGGTGCCGCTTTAAAGAGCATGAGTTGCGGCGCGATACTCCGCCCCGTTGCGGCCGGGCGTCGGAATATACCTGTATTTGCGTTGCCGGCTCTGGATCCTTTTTCGTTTTCATTCGCGCTCGGTGTAGAATAAGGTTCAGGTACGTGAGCTGCAGTTTTTTTGCGCAGCGCGTAACTTGTGTACGTGGTGTATGTCTCTTTTTTTTGTTAGCGGGACTGATGATTATATAGCATGAGAGCGAAGCGGAGATGGAGGATATGAGCTCTGACTTACCCGGGCGCTTCTTAATCAGCGCTGCAAGGTGAGCCACTCGATGGAAGTTTTGTGCAGTAATACGAGCGGAGCCAAAACTCTGCAGCAAGGGGCGGCCGGCGGTGGGGTGCGGCGGCGGCGCGTGATCTGGGCCGGGCGGATGTGACGGCGGCGGCGGTATATTAGAGCGGGGACTTTTTATTAACATGTAGGAGCGCAATTGTTTTATGCTAACTAGCACCGCCGACGTTGAGTGCAAAATCATCACCACAGCGGCAATTAGAAGAAATAAATTTACGGCGGTATTGGCGCGCGGTGCAAAAAAATTAAATATAAATAAATGTACACGCATTAAATTTGGGTGAAGGGGTGCAAAAGAGGTTGGTGGCGGGAATTGTTAAGTTAAACGCGGGAAAGGGCGGCGTGTGAAACGTGGCGGATAGACGGAGTCCGAAAAAAGCGGAAGTAGAAACCCCGCGAGAGAAATAGCTAACACACAAACTTTTTTAGGTTCGTTGTGACAAGTGGCTCCGTCTCCGCCTCCATGTGCTTGTTATTGTCCTTCTACGTCTCCGCCTCCCTTTTCTTATGAATTTTAGTTTGCGTGTGCGTTTCCGAGTCCGTCCCCTTGCCCGTTTCAATCCCTGTCTCCATCTCCGTCTCCTTGTGCGTTTGTGTGTGCGTTTACGTCTCAATCTCATCCCAGATGATCAGATCCATCTCCTTCAGTCGTTCCGTAACGTCCATTCCGAAGTTCAAATTGCACACCGACTCTGCATCAAACGGAATGGGAATCTTGAACGCTGAGTGCGCTGTCCGTCCGTTCTTGAGCAGCTGCGCTGCAACGGCAGCCGTAGCCACGCTCAACACCTTTTTCCCGCGGAGTTCCAGACACTGCTGTATCGCTCTGATCACAAACGTCTTTCCTGTTCCACCAGGAGCGTCAAGGAAGAACTGCCTCCCATCGGTCCCTGACGCCTCGGAGCCCTGTTCATTTTCCTCACCTCCAGCAGCGTCAGACTCTGCTTGAATGGTTGCAACAGTCACACCAGGCAGCACCTTACCCACAACTTGGTCAAACACAGTGGGCTGCCCCTCGTTGAACCTGGCAACCGTGCTCAATAGCTCCTGCCGAGCCTGTTCACTGCTCTCGGCAACTTCTGTCGATGTCCCCTGCTGAATCAACAACTCCAGATCCGGGTCTGCTGCTGGAAGACCGTATTGCACCAATGTCTTCCCAACAATTCTCTGCAGATAGGTCTCTACCTCCCGGAGCACATACTTCTCTGCCTGATGCCACCCACTCAGTTTCACTCTGCGGTTGAACCGACGACGAATATTGGTCTCAAACTTGTCGCGAAACTTATTCAATAAGTCGAGTTGACTGGAAGCCTCACAGTATGCAATAATCGTTGCAAACATCTCCGTCAGGGGCACAAACTGTGAGGTAAATGCGTGTTACAAGGTCAGATTCCACTGTGTTTCGTCCGTCAAAAGGCCACGGGCAATGCAAGCCTCCCTAAAGAAATCCTTCACCTCCCCTCGAAGGTTCGAACTTCTTCGAAGCTCGTTGCACCTTTCACATGGAACAGCAATTTGCGTAGAACCTTTCACATTCCCGCGGACTCACCGGGTAGATCCGACTTACCACCAGCAGCTTTTCACGGTTGAAGTCATAGTGTGCATGCCGTGGAGAATCTGGCTTGCGTTCCGCACCCTGTGCCCGGGAAAGTTTGAAAATTTCCCTAGCCTTCCACTTATCCTTTTGCCTTGTGAAAGTTGGCGGATCCCACATATGTCAGATGAATGGCTTTTGGGAACTTCTTGTTTATTTCAAACCACTGCAGCAGCTTTGCTCGATTGTTCGCTCTATTCGCTGCCTCCGCCATGTTTTCCTGCTCTAAGCACACGCCCTGGAAGGTGTACGTAAAACCTAACAACCGGGGGATTTCGATCTGTGGACGTTAAACCGAGCAAGCGCCAGATACGCTCGGAAGCAGCCACGTAGCGTGCGTCCACGTAGGTCTGGATCTCGTCAAGTCGCTGGTTCGGATCATCAGGTGAAAGCTCCAAGGTTACCCTGTCTCTCCTCTTACACACATACTTGAAGAAGTACTTCACACTTCCAACTCGCGAGATGCACTGCTCTGTATTAATATGGCAGTTGTACCTCCTGCTCAGTTTCACGTTGTAAGGAACTATCCAGGAGTTGTAGACCTCTCTTTGAAACATCCGGTTCCCAACGCGACAGCTACGGGTTTACTGCTCACCACCTTGATCTGGAGATCGTCGACGGTGGGATATAAAGTAGTATCCGTCCTCGCTCCCGCTCGAAACCCGGAAAGGCTTTGGAAAGTACTTGAGGCACTTTTCCTTACCCTCTTTCTCTGGATTCACTTGTTGTCCTTCCTGTCGCCCTGGAGTTCTCCCGTTCCCCTCTTGCCGCACTTTTTCATCTTCTGCCTCCACGCCCACCTCTTCTTTCGGCTCTTCCGCCCCTCCTGCCCCTTCCACCTCTCCCTCCTTCTCCGTTGCCATGTTCACCCTCGGTCCCCCCTGTCCATTTTGTGTGGTTCTGTTGGAACTATTTTTCTTCTTACGAACACCCATACACACTGCCTGTGGTGTTTCATCCACACATGGATTATGGATTTTTTTGAGCACAACCTCGTGCAGGTACGGGTCTGTCTCCGGAGGTATCTCTGCAGAGATGACATCGATGATGGCCTGCGGGTCTGGCAGTCTGTTTTTCGAATCGCGATCTAGAATGACGATACAGTGTGCGTGTGATAGCACACGCTTCTGGAACTCGATGAACTTCACGTGAGCTTTCAAAGTCCCGAACATCTCCTTATCAATGACCTATTTGACCATGGCCTATGCCTTCATGTGAAACACGCGAGCACCAAGATTGGGACGATCTGTCGGTTTCTGGCCTTCCTTGAGCTCGCGAAAAATCTCGGGCCATCCCGGGTTGAATGTGATCGTCACAAACACGTCTGGATGCCCGAAATGTGTTTTAACGGCCAGCAAATCGCTTGCCGCATGTAACGATCAACGCGGTAAAACGTTGAAGGTAGTAAAATCAAACGCCCGGTCCTCAAGGCGTTCATCTCATCTTTCATCCCTGCAGAGTCGCTGAGAAGCTCTCGAAGTCTAGTTTAGTCTTCGACTCTGAGCTTCCCATGGTTCAACCGAACGAACAAAAGTCTTTCTGCCTCGGCCTTGACGTACTGATCCACTCAGTACTATTGGCTTAGACGCCCTGAGAACAGCAGCGGGTTGAACTCATAGTCACGAGCAAACAGAATCCATGAGTAGAACTGCTTTGGCTTCACCTTCCGACCTTTCCTCCTCGTCTCCTTATCATCTGTTTGTTCCTCCTCGTCGCGTAAATCGTCGTCCTGCTCAGCCTCATCGACCACCTCTGTCTCGTTTGCAGGATTCGGTTTTCCTGTTGATAGTGCGGGTTGCTGCACTGCAGCCTGTATTTCATCCTGCGCGTCCTCAACAGTAGTGCCCTCCCCGTAGTGGTCTGTCTGTGCCTTGTCGTGGCGGGTTCTGGACTTCGACAGAAGTATGTTCACCCCCTGCTCGTTCTGTTACGTTGCAGGGACCATTCTCAGCCCGCTGTGCCATCCATCGCGTCCATCTGGAAACTGGAGCACATGCGCAAGAGCATCGTACGAACGGTTGTTCCACGACACGGTTTCCAACCTTTCGTTCCTGCTACTGTTTACAGTACCTCGACGCCGAAGCACAATTTTTTTTCGGTCCCACCGCCCCAGTCTTAGGTTCAGGAACCAAGGCTGCAACCTCTGAAGCCTCAGGCAATTTATACCGGCGCAGATGTTCTCGCGATGGCCGCTTGTCCGGATGTATCACCATCCGATACTCTGCCGGTGCATTGTCTGATTTTGCCCACTCATGCAGACTCTGAAACGATTGGACGTACGGATTTTTCTGTGCTCAAATTTTTGCGAGTCCTGTGAGAAATCCATCCTTCAACTGCTGCCCAGGACCGTGCCGTCTTGTTTGCGCTTGAGCTGCAAAGTCTATGTCGTAGATGTACACCGAGAGAAATGAAGGCTGCAATCCTTCCGGCGGTACTATCTACCCGATGTAGCGGTACACCCTTCCCTTCACTGTCATCTTTGGGTTGAAATTTTATGTTCCAGGACCGAGACGTACCCAGTTTGCAGTTAAAGACCCTAGCGATAGATCACTGTTATACTTGCGGATGTGTTTGCGGAAGTTTCGGCACTCAGCGTCTTGGCCCGTCAGAATTCGTTTCAGGATAACCGGTGGATCCTCCATAGCAGGCGCGTGATACTTTCCGTTTGCACAGAAGTTTCCGACCTTACGATTCCCCGTTCTGGAGCCTCCATTTCTTTCACCGGCCCAACGGAGCGCCCTGCAATGTGTAATGCCCGCATTTCACATCCATAGACCCAAAGTCGTCGTAGAACGGCAGTATGACATGGTCTCCGACTTGCACAGCAGTACCTTCAGGCTCGGGCAGAGTGTATTTTCCTGTGCTTGCTCTTTTCCTCCTCCTCTATTCTATTCGGCGTCTGCTTTGTTGATCGTCGGTCTCTTCCTCACGTACAGAAGCTGTGCGCTGTCTATTCGTGTGACGACGCTGGATACCCTGTTCGGAGGTTGAGGTTTCATTGTGGCAAACACGTTGGATAAGATTTCTCTCCCATTCCCTAATTTCCTCCGCCGTCGCTGTTTATAGAAAGATAGCATGTGGCTCTAGGTCTCTTTGCATTCTCACATGAAATGCACGAAGTCTCTCCCTTTCTGCATTCTGAGCTTCCTGTGCGTGCTGAGCGGAGGAGCCTGCAACATTAACTCCAGCATTGGGAACCCGTTCGGCTTGCTGCCCCGAGTACATTGCTCCGTGGGTCTCATTTGCATGTTGAGTAGAGGAGCCAGCCTCATCATCACCACTGTTTTTAACCGGTTCCGTTCGCCTCTCGGGTCAATACCTCTCTGTACTTCGGCGAAACTTTGAGCGGGAGGGTATAATTCATTAGCCATCTGTGATTCAGCCCCAGCTTCTGCGGAAACACCTGAACTACCTCCCATTCCCTCACCCTCCTTTCTCTTTGTCTTTCTCGTTCCCTCTTCCGGCGTTTCTCCACGATTTGTGCTGCCTCTGTGGGTACAGCTGTTCCGACTGCTGCATGCACAGAAGACGAACCTGCCTCTTCAT
>JAVCKV010240512.1:0-15616 GCA_032274145.1 Herpochondria borealis | reverse complement strand
CCGAGACTCCGAATGTCGCGACGAGCTTCTATACGAGGAGGCTGACGAGAGATTCTACTGCAGTCTATACAAGTCGCTCGACGACAAGTATCTTCTGCTACGCGTGTCATCCAAAGAGGAATCGGAGGTGTGGTATACGCACCGCTGGATGGTGGCAGCTTGAAATGCATCGCAAAGAGACGAGAGAATGGTACTTACAACGTCAAGCACGGGAATTGCCTGTGGTGGATTGTCAGTAACGTGGATGGTTCGGTCAACACCTCGACCAGTCTATAATTACATGACTTTCAAGATGCAGCAGAGAAGATTGAAGGGTTAGTAGAAGAAGATTCAGTAGAGGAGAATGAAGGCGTATTTTGAAGAAGAGGGCATGCGTAAATGAGTTGATAGTACGACAGCAACGACAGCCATCATTGTCCTTCAAGTCCTCTTTGGGGAAACGATTCGATCAGTTGAACCAGCGGTGGTCTGGTTTAAAGAGGAGAGTGACATCAACAATAAAGAAGAAGAAGGCAAAGCTGGACGAAGAAACGGATGAATATGTATTTGCAGAAGAAGAGGACAACAACACTGACGATGAGACAGTTGCGTCAACGCCATGGTTCCACTCGGCCATCAAGGATGAAAGTAGTATCGTCGATGACTGTTACTACTGCGAAGAAGAAACCGGTTGAAATTATTGGAAGCCCAGACGACTCCGTTTATGGAACATCGTGATCTACTATTACTGCTCTGCCACACAGAGTGACACGGACCACTTGATGGTTCAATGCATCACAATACATTTAGTAGTCAAGCATCATCACTGCAGCAGAGTGATGATTCTTTCCCAAACACTGTCTTCATTCATCACCACGAGCACGTCCTTGTCATCGTCGTTGACAACAACGACGACGACGACACAGCAGACAAATGTGGTGCTGGTACACATGCAACTTCAGAGCCATCCCTACTGCTATTTGTCGCAACACGAAAAAGTGACTCACACAGCAGTCAAGCAGCAGCGCATCTCGACGTCACAACGGCCCCCCCCCCCTGTCGGCATCCCAACAAAAGGCGACACAGCCGTTAACTGCAGACATACACTCTCCAAGTCTGCTCTAGTTTGATAGCAATGTTGTCGCGTCTCGAGCGAAGAAACAGCGAGATGCTGCGCGAAGTTATAAGTACGCAAGGAGAGAACAAGAGAACCTGCTGCAGCTGCACTCTTTCCCGCAATACACATCATCAGACGAGACAATCCGTGAGGCAATGGACGACAAAGAAAGGCGAAAAAGACTCCTCTACTGCAACTCGAATCACAACCAGCAAAGAGAGGGGAGTGAGTCGAGGAGACAAACCGATTGCTGCTACAAACAGTCCATCGCGCGTAAGGCGGCCGCTTTTGCGAGATTCATCGTCAAATGCAAGCCGCAAAACTGCAACCACATGCACGCCGCGAGAGGGCGAGACGAGTGCCGTCTTTGACCAACTTTATCGCTGTAAGAAAAGCATCAGCCCGGGATCAGGAGTGTTGGTGGAGATGTTGACTTGATCCTTCTCGTTGAAAATTCAGAATCAATGGGCGATGCGATTGTTGAGCTTCAGACAAACCTGGCAACCTTCGTCTCCCAGCTTACAAACGCAACGAAAACCTATCGCGTTGCCATAGTGTCCTATCACGACACCGACTACGCTGCTCGTGTGAATCAGGATTTTACAAGTGATTTCAGTTCCATCCAGGCAGCAATCGACTCGCTAGAGGCAGCTGGCGGCAGCGCATCTGAGAGCACCGTCTTTTCGGGGATTGAGCTTGCCCTCCTGCAACCATGGCGACCTGGAGTGACAAAGGTTGTCCTTGTCGTTGGTGACTCTCCTGCATTGGTGAATGAGACGAATGCCGAACCAGGCACTGGTCTGACGGCATCTCAACTCGTTTCTCTAAGTATTGCAATTGACCCGGTTAATGTATTTGCAATCAATGTTGGTGAACTCATATCTGAGCCCCTTGAGGCCATAGTCAATCAGACTGATGGCATGATTCTCAATGGGACAAGCGATCTCACCACCTCTATATCAGAGATAGTGAAAGTGATCGCGACGAAGCCCACTGCTTGGCTCGGTGTCAGCGGCGTTGGCAAGATTGGCGAGCCAGTCCTCTTCTCCGCCCAAAGTTCCTACGACCCACAAGGATTTTCCATTGATTCATACGAATGGGATTTCAACGGTGATGGTATCTTCGACATGACTTCCACCAATGATAAGGTTTCTCACGCCTATGATACAGCGTTTGAAGGGTACGTTATGCTTCGTTGCACAAGTGCT
Organism: Herpochondria borealis; assembly: GCA_032274145.1. Lineage (NCBI taxonomy): Eukaryota > Rhodophyta > Florideophyceae > Ceramiales > Ceramiaceae > Herpochondria > Herpochondria borealis. The sequence continues at coordinate 13,312 of JAVCKV010240512.1, read as the reverse complement.
GGTGGCTCAGGCCTGGGCAGCGTTAGGACAGTGATCAACAAAGAAGGTGCAATTTCTCAAGGCGACGAAGATCTCTGTCCATTAGATGACGAAGGTTTGCCCATTCTTACGAATCCTGATGGCACTTTTAGTTTCTGCAATCCTGCGAGTCTCCCACCTGAGTCTCCGTCCAACGATGATGATTCGGAGGCATTTGGACGAATCCAACTAAAATCGTTTGCTTTGTGTCTTGTTATGGTGGTAGCCTTGGTGTTATAAATTGAAATCCAACCACATGCTCCGAACCATGTTTCGAGAAACGATGCAATCTCTTCTAGTTTTGTTAAGCGTTGCTGTCCAGCTGTATCACAATACTAATTGCGCCACTTGGCTCTTACCTTACCAACACATCGGCACGCATCTATCCATCAGTGTATGACCGAAAATGTAAAGTCCTTTTACGGTATGCATCTCCTCGCGAGTAAAATATACACGACAGCCACAATAAATGTGAGATGGCGTAACAATAATAGAATATCTCTATTGGTCTGTGGTTCAGTGACCCGAAGCGTACTGCACCAGAAAGAACGAAATCCTCAGAAATTCTCACGGCAAACGAAAGTTTGTCTGATTCATCGTTCAGATTTGGTTGGCTAGATCAGTTGTGCTGCGCTGTTGAGTAGTAGTAACACCTCTTACTGCACGCGCTCCCTTGCTCAACACAGCACCTAGTCGCTCGACATTGCTCGGGCCAAAACATGGAGGTTGTTGCTGGTGTTCCGCATTTTCGAACAGATCCTTGTGGATGGATCTATTATTCCTGCACTCGTGCTTTCTTCGAACGTCGGAAACTATTCTGTCCAATTCGTGTACAATGTTCTCAGAACCATTGTGAGGTTGTTGCTGACGGTGGTGTTCCACGAGGTCTGAAGACGGAGTATCACACACATGTCATTGTTGCTCTCTTGTACATGTCCATGTAGTACTCCTTTAAAAACAAACCCACTCCGCATAATATATGTGTCGCGGAAGAATCAATCGAGCCATAAATGTTTCTGGTGGTGGTCGTGAAACATCTCATTTTTGCTGTCCGCTCAGATGTTTCGTGGCCGAGAGGCACGAACTCAAGGCAATCCTGCCTCTCCGTCACCACCTTCATCTTTGTACATACACCGATAGGTAAAGACGGCTGACGGTTTTAGAAGAAGAAGAAGAAGAAGAAGCTGTTGGTCCACCATCACTTGTAGCATAGAGTTGGTGCCGGTGCTCCGCTGTGTGATCGCGTGGTTGATGTGGGCCAAGCAACACAGACGTATTCTTGCCAGCTTGGCAATACTGTTGGTAATGTAGGTTTGACTCACTCAGCAACTACAACAATAGTGTGTATGTAATAGTATTGTAGCACTCATACTAGATTTCTTCGGACCTGCTCTGTGTGTGTTGTCTCGGGTGCTTGAGCACAAAGACGACACAGTCATCATGGCAAACAAACACACACACACCACGTGGATGAATGTGATGGCAACTCGCGCGCGCGCATCACATATCGGGACATGACACAGAGTAGGTGCTAAAAGATGTCAACTTTTTAGAGAATAGCGAGCACACTTCAGAGGGCATGGATCCTGTCAGTCTCGCGGTCTCTTCGAATAGTAGCTGCTCTGTTGGTTTATTATTGGCGGGATGAGAATTGAGAGACATTTTACAAGTTAGTTTTCGTTCGATGCAAACAGACTTACCGAGGTTCGTGAGTAGACCGATTTCAGACGGCACACTTCCCGACAAATGTCTGTTTCGAGACAATTCCAGTTGCGTGAGGTGCGTTAGTAGGCCCAGTTCCGTTGGGATGGAGCCTGTGATTGCCATATCTGCTAGTCGAAGAGTGCCTAAAATCGTGTGTGTGAGGGTGTATGTATTCACACATTGCCATACACAGTCTGCATAACTAACTAACTTACGAAGTTCCAGGAGCATGCCAATCTCCGTGGGGATACTACCGACTAGCTCCATTCCGCCTACGTAGAGCGTTGCTGGGAAGAAGAAAGAAACCGCAAAGAGGAGGAGGAGGTACTTGATGTGAGCTTTCCAATCATTTTCAGAGCAAACACGGAAACAAAAGATGTGCTAAAACTCACTCAATTTTGTAAGAGAACCAAGGGACGAGGAGATTGTGCCTGAGAGCTGCAGGCCATAGAGAAATATGGTTTCTAGGTATCGATATGCACAAGGAGGTTGGTTAGCACACGATTTATTGGATAGACACAACGCATACCCAACCGAGAATGTCGTTCTTACCCAGATTTGTTGTCCCTTCTAAATTCGGAAACGTTCCAACGAGTTGATCGTTTGCAATTGCAAACCTCTCTAGCTTTGGGAGGTCACTCAGGTTCGGCATGGTGCCTGTCAATCTGTTACTCTGGACAGACAAGTTTCGTAGCTGTTGCAAGTTTCGTATCTCACTTGCTATCGTACCAGAAAGAAGATTCGACCCAACGTCAAGTGTTTCCAACCGATTGTTCAGTGTCCATAGCTCAGACGGTATAGTACCCACGAGAAAGTTGGCAAACAATTCCAACGTGGTCAACCCCTTGAGCAACATCAACGGCGGCATGGTTCCTCCCAGATCGAGTTGAGACATGTGCAGCGCTACCACGACCTCGTCGTCGTCGCAATCAACATGGTCCCATTCACATTCGTGAATCGCAGTGAGCCAATTCGATGCTGGTAGTTTGCTGTCTGAGTTTGGATCCAAGTCGAGGACAAAGTGGTAGTAGATCAGCCCCATGGCGAACCGTTGAATCACTGCTGCTGCCTCACTTACTCCAACGCGATCCACGTCAGCCATCCAGCAAAGGGCAGCCCTTGTACTTGTCCCCGGGGAGTCAATTGTAGCAGCCATGCTTGGGAACTCAGATACGATGGTTGACTTGATCATCTTCATGCGTTCGGACGCCTGGTAGCTGTCTGCAGGTAAGTAACAATCAGCTATACTGCCCACGAAGTCAACATCTTCATCATCCTCTGGAGCTAAAATTGTCGGTGACTTTTTTCCGTGATGTTTCATTCCAACAACAACACCAACCACCACACCACCAACTGCAAGTACCACCAACACAATGCAGAGTATGATGCGACGTCGACGCTTTTGAGCTTGCCTGCTCTTGACAGTATCAGCTCGATGCTTGAATATGCGAGAGGAGGAGGAGGAGTCCTCGGCATCTTCCGTGTCGCGGCTACTACTGTTACCTGGTGTGCAGCCAATCAGCAGCTCCTTTCCATCATCATCATCATCTCTGTGGACACCACAACATGATTGCTCCTCCTCATCTCTTCTGTTCCCTCGCCAAAGTCGTTCCACAACAAACGAGAGAGCCGTGGTACGCATGGGTGCAGGATGATGCACCACTGCTGCTCCAGGGATGCAATCCTCGGTAGTACTTCTCGTGGCTGTAAACGAAAGTGCTTTCTCTGATTCTTCATCCTTGAGTAGTAGCTGTCGTCGACTGCGACTGCGTTGAGCTCGTACTGATCGCGGTGTGGTGGACTTTTCAAGGGAATATGGAGCAGCTGCGGCTGCTTCTTGCTCGTCATCAAACAACCCGTTGCTGAGTCGACTACTAACGTACTCTAAAGTTCTTTCAATATCAGACACAGAAACTACTGTTGTATCATTGTCCTCCTCCAGCTCTTGATCGATAATGTGCTCTGAATCAAGGTACAAGCGAGAGTCTTGAGGCTGTTGGTGGTCCATTTCGCCGTTGTTGTCGCCCAAGCTGAAAGTAGTACAACTGCACGATTCCATTCCCTCTCACACAACTAACTTCTGATCAGTTATATAAGAGAGACGGCGGACGGAGTAATAGCGATCTTACATGTATTATGAGCTCATCTCTCCTCTCCAAGCGAAGCTGATGGTAGGTCAAAGCTCCATATTCTGCTATTTTAAACATTATGTGCTTCAGGTAATATGAATCATATAACCGCTGTTTTATATTTGTTTTTATATTCACAACTGTATGCTGTATTAGATGCCCATGTCGGCGACTGCTGCTTTTACATTAGTCTTATATTGACAACTGTATGCTGTATTACTTGTCCATGCCGGCGGCAATATGTGTCGCAGAAGATTCTGCGACATATGACATGCACAGTACAGTGCAGTGTGGCACCAACTCACATTTTGAATTCAAAACGATGCACGCATGCATTGACCTATCCCTCGATGATGTACCCAGGTAGATACTGTAGTGGCAAATGTTCGTAGCAACCTCCTTGTCCTTGCCAGCTTTCTTGTTCGTTGATGATGGCGGGATGGCCGGATCGACAGGCTGCAGTGGCGACATCTCCTCCGTGTGAGGTGGTGCTCACCTCGTGTGATACTACTGTACTCCTACATCATCATGTACATGTAGTAGTAGACCTTGTTCGAATAGAGATAGAGCAAGAAGTAGTCTACGTACACAGCTACTGGCAATACTGTCGGTTCCTCTAGATCTTCAAGTAATAGTGAGAAATCTCAAAAAGATCTTCCTAATAAGCACTTACTTCGTATGCACACGTTCAAGGCATGCAGCCAGGGTGCCCACAAAGGCTCCTCCCTTTTCCCGCATAAAACCCACACACTGCCGAGGAGAGCTCCTGCTATAGTATGTAAACCCCTCGTTCTAACTTTATCTGTCCATTTTCCATTATCCATTCTTTACTACATCATTATGACAGTACGTAATGGAGTTAGGATGTTGTTTTCTCGACACCACAAGTTTTACATCTTGTACTACAAGTTGTAGTAGCGGGGAGAACTACTTTGCCATTGGTAGAGCAAGCGTTGTACTAAGACAAGCCTTGAGAGAGTGGCCGCGTAATAAATGGAAGGCCTCGTCTCTTTTGTGACCACTAGAGTAGCGCGTTTGCGTTGGTGGGCGCATGCACCCTGTCAGTACGTATGGTGTGTCACCTACTACTAGTCGGTGCTGCACCATGCATGCATGTACTATCTGTGCATTAAGAACTTTTTTTTAAAAGTCTACTAAGGCAATACATAGAGTTCCGTCGCTGCAGCTTCCGAAACGAGCCACGTCTTGTAGCGGTCCGACACCATGGAAATGGCTGGGAGAACTACTTTGCCGGCCTTGGTAGCAACAGCGGTATACGACAAGACTTGTGTCGCCATGGGTGACAGGCACAAGTCTCCCTTTGTGGATCCCGCTACTAGAACGTCAGCATGAGCAGGAGCATCCAATGTGATGGAAACCTTTTGATGGATATTGGTGTGATTCACAATCGTGTACGAGAGTTCAAAGGGAGATCCGACACGAGGCGTCGATGGTTTGATGGAAATGCAAGTACCAAACGGTGCACTCTCAATGTAACAGGGTGGTCCACGAAAGGAAATCGTGGAGTGGATGTTGTCAAGTGATAGTGGTCCATGTGCTTGGATGCTCAAACAATCTTTTGCTTCTGGTGGGATGGTGAGTGGGCGAGGGGTCCAATCGACGCAAACGATACCCATATTGGTCGTCAAGGAACCGGGAGTCTTGTTCTGATTCATGTGTGCTTCCACTGTGAGCATGACTCCCATCTTTTTGGCCTTGCCCAGCGATTGGCAAACGTCTTTTTCCGTTGGCGCAAACAAGGTAGATGATCCGTCATCTCCAACCACGCGGAACTCACAGTCTGGATCTTCTTGCCCCTCATCGTCATTTTCCTATGTTATAAGAAAACAAAGTGTTAGATGAAACTCATAAATAGACACATTTCGCAACATACAAGTCACGAAGAGAGCACTTCGCAATAATCCTCACCTTGAACCATACTCGTGATACATCAATACCAATATCATTGGGCATTTCATTCGCCCACAAGGTACACCGGGTGCTGACACGTTCGCCGTCCACAAGTGACAATTCAAAATCATCTTGCTTCTTCTCCTTCTTTTCTTCGCCGCCTACTGCATTCGATGCATGTCGACTGCCCGAGGGAGGTGCTTTTTGTGTGACATCTACGGAATCAAAGTCTACAGACAAGGGCGATGTCCAAATGACTGTGCCAGTGTAATCCAACGACACGACTTCCAATTCATCGTTGACAGCCTCATCGCCGCTCGCTTCCGCGGCGGCGGCGCCTGGTGGAGGCTTGCGTCGTCGACGTCCTCCACCACCACGATTATGTTGCGCTTTGGGTCTCGATTGCTTGTAGGTAATCTTGACATCAAAGTCGGTTTGACACAATTGATCCAAATCCACGACACCACCATCCGAACTGCGTTTGGAACCAGTTTCGTCGAGCTCCTCCTCCGGTGGAAGAGTATGGTGTGGACGGTAGACATCAAAGTAAAAGTATGTTTCTTCGCCACTCTTGAGCGTTGCCACCGTGGGTGATACAGCGACGGGGGTGCCTCGACCTTGTCCCAACAGCTTCCAACCACGGGGTAGAAAGTAGCCAAAGTCAGTCGCTTCCACGACGGAGGAGACATTGTCGTTGTACACCAAGGATGGAATTCGACATTCCTCATTCTGCTTCTCTTCCGAATAATCCTCCATATTCAAGTGCCTCGTAGTACCATCCAAGGACAAGAGCATGGAGGAACACTTAACAGTATACTTGATGTCTTCACAAATTTCATGTGGACCAGCTTGCAACTTGATCAAGATTCGATTCACTGTTCCTTCCACAGTCTTGCCTCCCGTCAAGGCGTCACTCAGATTTGTCACCACCATTTGCGGCATGGGACCCAGCACTCGGAGACAGCGAGGTCCACGCTCCAGAGGCAGGTCACTGGGACGAGACCACGCGGAAGATAGATAATTGTCACCTTCAAAAGGAGTTCTCTTGATGTTGGCCGCCGTCTTGGGTTGCTGCTTTTCGATTGTGAGTTCAATCAAGTTGATTTTGGTCGCTCCACCAGCAGTAGCCTTTTCGATAGATACGGGATAGAATACGAGGCAGATACCGTCGCAACGAAGTGGTTTGCCACCCAAGTAGCGAACGCTCCACTGTGAGTTACGATCTTGAGGGCCGTCCTCAAACAGGTTTTCCGCAATGAGTCTTGCACCAGCTGCGCACGAAAAACAAGGTTGTGAATGTGAGTCAATCGTCCAAACAACAGTTTGCGACGCTCACTAGTCTCTCTCTCTAGTGACCATCACAATCGGACTCACCTGCCGATGTCACTCCTGCTGTGCGTGGTCGAGCACTCTTGGCGAAGGATCCCTTGCCCGCTGTTCCTTCTTTTTCGCCTCCGTTGCCAGCTTCATCTGTCGCAATCAGGTCCAAATCCTTGGGTACTTCGAGCTGAGTCGACAAGAGAATGGACGTTTGAGCTTGTACGATAATACCTCCATCTGTTCCTTCGTTGGCATTCTGTGCCGCCAGCAAGGCATTGGAGGGAACATTTACTTGACCCGCCATGGAGAGGAGCGTGAGGGAGTTAATGTGCACGGCATAATCAAGATTGGATCGAAGCATGACACTAGCCGTCGCGACATCTCCTGCAGTGGCGTGTGTAGCACCAGGAAAGGTAATGGCAAAGGAAAAGGGAAGCGAGGAATCAGATTCGTCCATGCACGTTCGATGCCACTTCATCATGCCATCGCCACCACCAGAAAGGGACGAGAAATTGTTGAGAGCGCGACGTAGATTGCGAGACGACATTTTCGAATTAAAATAGGAATCCAAAATCATGCTCGCAATTGTTTCGCTCCTTTCGGCGTCTTTGCTGCCGGAGGATGGCAAATGCTTTTCGTAGCATTCAATCAGCATGCGACGAATGACGAGTTCCAGTCCTTTCCAGCCGTGAGCGTATTTGACAGCCTTTTCGAGATACGCAATTGCTTCCTTGTGTTGATTGCGGCCGAGCAAGACACCTCCAGCAAGGTAATACAGTCGAGCTCCACAACGATGCACTGCATCATCTTCGTCACCGTCTTCTCCGTCTTCCTCTTTGGACTCCTTCTTGTGTTCCCGTTCAAAGTGAGAAATGGCTCGAGTGAGCATGTCGAGAGCAATATCTGAAGACAAACATTAGGCAAAAAACGGTTCAGGTGAGGGTTAATCAAAACGAACATGCACACAACACCAATACCTCTATGTTGAAACAAGAACACGCACCTGCATGTTTTCGTTCCACTTCGGCTTTCAAACTTGGCTGAAATCCTTCCGCCGTGAGGCCACCGACAAACTGTCCTTGAAGAGACGCTGCTTCCTTGGGAGGTACAGCCGTGGCATCCTTGCAAGAGTGTCCCAATCGCAACTGCGCTTCGGCCGCCGCCATATAGTTGCGCCAGGGACTGCATCGCATCACGACATCATCCCCCAATCCCGCAGACACGGGATAGCGCTCCACCAATTGCGACATGCAGCATCGTTGGTGAGCGACGTATTGCCAATAATTCCATTCGGGTGCATCGCCTTCTCTCTTTAGAAAGTTGTTCGTGTGTCGACGCCATTGAGCAGAAGCGGCGAGTACACCATCTGGAGTGGACGAAAACGTGGCACTCTGCAAGCCACCCTGCACCAGTTTGAAATTGAGCCAATCGGCCACAGCGCGACATTGATGTGCCATGTCAAAGGGAGGGTCGATTTCGGTGAAGATCTTTCGAATGTCCAAGGGAATGTGAACATCGTCGACACTGCTGTCATCATCGTCGTCGTCATCATCAGAATCAGCCAGTGCCACTTCGACACCAGCAGTCTCGCCAACTAGATCATGATTGGATCGATCCGTATCTGATGCGGCAATTTCAATATTGCCATCATCACCTTGTGGATTGACAATTTCCGTCGTTTGCACTGGATTCCACTCGAGCGACTTGCCAATCAAGAGTCGATAATAGGTGCAGAGGTGTCTGTAGGCATCCGAAAAGTAGCGCTGTGCCTTGGTGTGTTTGAGGAGAAACTCGTAAAAGACTCCAATCTTAAAACAATAGCGCACCGCCAGAGGGAGGAGTGTTGGTTGATGATCGTGTCCCAACAACGTGAGCTTGCGTTTCACGCGACGACATTGTTTCTGATAGTAGGCCCAACTGGCATCGCGCACTTGTGTGTGCAACTTTTGCAGGGGCGTCTCCAAGGCGCCACCGCCAGCGTCTTCCAAGTCATGAGGCAACTGAAGCATGCTGATATTGCTCGTTCCGGTGTCTCGCTTGATGCGTGAAATCCACTCTTCCACCTTGGCTGGCGTTGTCGGTTGATCGGGTGTGTCGGCGAGGCACACGATTCGAATGCTACAGTCACGCTTGATCGCCATGGATTCTCTCAACCCAACAATGGTTTCTTCCAAAAAGGTATCTTGATCATCTTGCTTGTCCTTGTCGGTAATTTGAAACGTCGTCACCACCAACAGGACAGAGGGCAGCGCCGCGGCATGTTTTTCCAACCACCCAGAGGGCAAGATTCCGTCAATGGGATGTTGGTCCATGACACGCTTGAGACGCAGTGCATTGGCATTGGTGGGATTCATGGCCAGCGCTGATCGAGCTTGCGAGAGTTTGAGCGAAAAGTTGGACTGACCAGTGGCATCCTTGGAGGGTGGAAAGCCATGACGGTTGGAGATGGAAACAATTCGGGCTCGTTGAAAGAAACCATCGAGCTTGAGAGATTTAGCGTAGGCAGTCGATTCAGATATATGACGAGGTGACATGGGACGTCTACTGGCTGATCCCATGGCCAAGCCAGGGGATGTAAGACCCACACGAAAGCGACGAGAAGAGTTGGAATCAATGCTCATGTCTTCTTCATCGGAAGAGTCCTCGTCCAAGTTGAGGTTTGAACTACTAGTGGCGAGGCTGTTGCCAGTGTAATCCTCTGTACCTGCTCGTAGGAGAGATGTAAAGGCTTCGGTTCCACTCATCTTACGAGGACCTTTTTTGGAATGCGATTCATCCGTCAAATCCACCAAGTGAGACGCCATGGCGTCTAGAAAGCGATCAAAGAGACTTCGCTTGGGTTGATCATCATTATTGTTGGTTGACTGAATCGCATCAACCGCAAAGGCAAGAGGAAAGACACCAGCGAGCAAATCACCTGGATATGAATCCATTGTCTTGCTTTGTTTTCTTCTTTTCTTTCGTTTCAATTGCTCCTTTTCGATACAACCTTCGATGAAATTGGGGACAGAGGCTCTATCTGACTACTGTAAAGACTGTGAGGTGAACCAACGATAGCTTGAGAAGAGGGAGAGCGACCGACGAGCACAACAAAAGTTCAAAGGCATCATTGTGCCTTTCGTGCTTCGTAACTTGTCTGTGCCTGCTGAAGAAGCAGTCACACCAATGAACGTACAGCAGACAACTTGACGCACAAACACTACACTACACTAGCTAGTAGCGACTAAGTACCTACTCCGTGAACCTTCCATTCTCTACAACTAGCTAGAGGATGCGCTTGATCCTAAATGTAGGTTCTGCCACACAGAAAGGAAGAGTTGGTAGTACCGTAAACCAATGTAGGTCGCTGAATATTCGTTGATGACGTGTCGCGAAAGGCATGTTTTTACCCGTGTATCTGTCAGCGCCTTTCCCCATGTTGTGATGACAGAGGATGTGCTAAATCACGTTGTTGTTGCTGTTGAAAAAATAATCAAGAGCAAGCGCAACGATGCAAAGAGGACAAGCTTTTAATTATCCACCAAATCGAGATGGTTGGTGTCAACTCCCCTAAGCCCTGGCGTCAGATAATATCGGAGTTACGAACAGTATCCATATGGTTACTGAATCTCGTCATGGTGTTGGCTTGAGGGTCACGAGAGTTTCCGTTCTTTGCGATGATATAAGCACAATCTACCTACCACTACACCTTGGCGGCACAGTAAGTACATGGTGTTCTGATTCTTTGACACAAAAATGAGTCTTTTTCCGATCTGGCGGGATTAAAGGTCGGGGACGTTTGCGTACAGACGTTGAAGTACTTGAAGTACACACATCGCGTGGATGATGAGTTCTTCTAACAATTTCACCCTCTTGCAACAACTACGATCGGGGCTGCGCTGAGGCTCTTACAGCGAGGCTGAAAGCATGGAGCACCAGAGCAACAAGAAGCGTCTCGGCGTGTCGAGTCCAGAATATAGCCCCAATGATAATGATATCTTGCTCGGCCGTTCTTCATCTTGTTACAATCATCCCGGCAATATTCGATTTCGTAAAACCATCGAGGCGCATGCCTCCCTTTACAACCAAAACAATTACATGTACTCCCGCAAAGAAAAGACGAGGCATGTCTATTACGTGATTGACGTACTTCGTTCACAGGGAAGCCGCTTTTTACGCTACGAAAACGGAACGTGGAAACAAGTAGGCATCCGGGCTATCCGAGAGAAAGTGGGGCACGCACTGCGTGATCAGTCAACGACGCAACATGCACAACAGTCCAGACAAAAGGGAAATGGACTCTCGAAGCAAAATTATGGAAGCATGGGGCAAACGTATGGAGCAATGAGCTTGGTGGCGAGGCAACAGCCTTCAGCGCTGGAACTGCAACAGTTCTTCTCTGATAACACCAGCAACAATAATGTTCTCGGGAACAAGAACAAAGAGAACAACCCAATGGTAGCCGCAGCGGGATCATTACCCACCATGAACAACGAAACTCCGCTCCCACTTGCTCTTCCCGGTGCTCCTCCTGCCATTGGAGGATTATTGGGAAGTTGGTCAGGTCATGCTCCTCCTTTGACTGCAGCAGTACCGCTTCATCAGACTGTATCTACAGGAGCATTGCCTGGTGGGGTAGTTCATTTGCCTGGAACTGCTGTGTTGTCTGCGGGCACTGTAACTGCAGCTTTGTCTACAGATGCTGCTGCACCCGCAGCTTTACCAGCAACTGCTCAATCGGAAACACTCATGCTGATTCAACAATCGGTTCAACAACTAAGTCAGGTCGAACACTTTTACAACAATCTCCGATCCAACATTGAAACAACCGTTAACTTGCTTCAACAAGTGGGCGAATCGACGAGCCAACAGCACCAACAGTTGTCTCAACAACATCGGGAGCTATCACATCAGTTGCTGAAGCAGCAGCAGCAAAGCACTGATGTGGCTGTTCCTAACGGCAACAAGAACCATGCCAGGCTACCGTGGGAAGATGATCAGCAACCGTCGCTTAGTATCAAGGTGAACAACAAGGCTGCTACCTCGTGGCGGAGAAACAACAACAACAACAACCCCAAGAAAAGCCGTCGTCAGCTCGGTCCAGACGAAGTGAGCAGCAAAAGCAATCAAGTGACGGAAGGTATTATCAGTCTCGTCTCAGACGGGGACGATGGTGCCATTCCGGAAACGATATCAAGTGCTCCTGAACTTATTGGCAGATGGTGATTTTAGAAGCGCCCCAGGAGTGCGATAATCCCTATCAAACGCTACATACGACCGTTCCGTTCTTGTTCCTAAACAGAGGGGGGCGATTTGGATGTTCTTGTTCCTAAACAGAGGGGGGCGATTTTGGATGTGCCTGTTCCTAAACAGAGGGGGGCGATTTTGGATGAGCACTGATAAAACGGGATGAACAAGCCATTGGGCAGGCACTAGTTCTTTGGTCGGTGCTCGAGAAAGCGGAAGAACGTACTTGCTGGTGTCCAGGATGATTATTGTAAGATGATAAGAAAGCTCAAATAATCTTTGCAGAAGCTGCCAGAGCTACCGCCCAGCTTAGCACCTGCGTGAGGTGACCATTAGTTCCGCCTGTGATGAAGGATCGGGAGTTCTTCTTGAGTCTCCGGGCAGGTACCGTCACAACGCGAGAGACGCCATGGATTTGGGGTCTAGATTCTACAGTATTACCCGGTAGATACTATCATTCGGAACCTCATCTCAAAAAGCCGCCCATAGTTCAAGCAAGCCCCGCGGTAGGATATTTGGCTCAGAAACAAAGGAAGAATAGTGTGCATGACTCCATAGTCGATTTGAGGTCTCTAGGTTCTACCCGGTAGATACTGATCATCCCCGCGGGTACCACTAAAGACTCTCTTGCTGTCCCTGGCTCTCTCGGTGGTGTACATACTCTGATTGCTTCTTTGGGCCCACCGTTCAAGGCGGCAGATCTCTCTGGAGTGGTTGGAACAACTACTATCGGAGCCAACCACTCCGGAGAGCCTGTACTGGAGTCGCCGTGGGAGAACCATTCGATTTATAATGCGCCGTCACCGATTCATTCCTGAAGGGTTATCTTGGTCCAGGGTTTTGCCGTTTGGGCGGAAACCCTCTGGTTGTTTGCAATTGTTGGTGAAACCATCTCTTTTGAAAAACCAAGGGAAACACTCCTGTCAGCGGCTTCATGTCTGAGAAGGTCATTGTTCATTCCTTCGTCATTTATTACGATTGTTCATTCCTTCGATATTTACGAC